>CAEGAE010095246.1:0-144385 GCA_903067095.1 Girardinus metallicus
CCTAACCCTAACCAAAACTCAATTCACACCTTAGTCCTAAATCTGACCCCTGACCCAAAAACAGCGTTTCCCCTTGTGGGGACTAGGCTTCGGTCCCCACAAGTAGCAGTTGGTCCCCACAACGTAGTATATGTCAGGAAAATCGTGCCCACAAGATATTACAAACAAACGCGCACACACACACACACACACACACACTGCTGAGTCCCCTCACACACCCAACATTCTCACGGGTTTTATGTTGTTGTCTTACAGTCTCCGATGTCTTTGTAGCACTCACACAGTCCAGTGCTCCAGGCTCCGGCCTCTTTGACCCGGTTCTTTGGCTGCACACTCACCACATGTCTGGACATGGCGCAGCTGCTTTTCCACAGAAATATACAAGGTGACATTCATGTAAAAGTGTAAAAAAAAGACATAAAATCATTAACTGAAATGATGCCGCGTTATACCAAATACTTTCTAAGTTACCTACTCGTTGTTTTCTCAAAGCAATCAGTGATTTAAACACTCAGCACAACAGCCATTGAAGGGGCTGTATTATGTAAAATTGACATTTTTAACTTTACATCATGTTTTAAAGTTAATCCCTCTTAAAAATAAACCTGAAGTTTTGCTCTGATTCTTTCATGCATGTTTTTAGAAATCATTTAATCTCCAAGGCAAAATGCCTGGTTGGATTTTTGTACAAAATGCCTGGTTGGATTTAGCCCCGCCTTCGAGATGCAGCTCCTCTTCAGAGCTGCTGCGTTACAGAGCTCCTTCAGACTAGCCGGCATCAATTAGCAAACACTTGATGGAACTGTTTATCAGCTGACCTCATTATGGGAGTTACTTCTCAGTGAAACGCTGGTAAAAACATTAAAGGGTTAATAGAGGAGCCATGTTGGGATGACTTCCTGAAGGCGGAGCTTAGGAAAGAGCAGGAGCTTCTTAAAGAGACAGAAGCCCAATTTCAAGGTTTTAAATTAAGAAGTAAATTTTCTTTAAGTCATTTTTTATGTAAATAGCATTTTTATAACATCTGAATGTAACACATTTGTGGTAAAATAGAACCATGTAGCTGGGAAACACATAATACTGCCACTTTAAATAAATCAGACCAAAGTTAAAAAAATTTTAAAGTGAAATTTTGTGTATTTTAACTTTCCAAATTGTTTGTGGTGTTTTTAAAGAAACAAATCAGAAATTTGCATCACGCATTAACTTGTAATGGTGGTCTTTTCAATAAGTCTACATGGTGTGAAATGGTTCAATAAAAGGAGAAGTCGTATATTTTGTATTATAGCTAAAAAGAAAACAGGAAATAAACAGAATATATTTGAATTAACAAGTTTTTACCCAAGTTTTAACCATTTAAACCAATAAACATTAATTCTAGTTACAGTGAAGTCAAAAGTAAAAAACATATATGTTGGATTTTATGCTAATTTAGATTTTTTTTTCCATCATAAGTTACATTTTAGTTACAGTTTTTAGCCGCAGATCAAAATGAAAGAGTCCAGACATGTGGCTCCAGGTTAAACTGGTGTTCTCTCAGAAATGATTCACGTCCGGGTTCTCCAAACAGAAAGTGGAACTGAAAATATCAAACCAACATTTTAACATCGTAAACTTAGACTTACCCGTTTTAAGAGCTGAAATGTCCTGAAATCCAACAGGGAACAGTTTTGTTCTTGTTTATGTCTCTTGGTTTCTGTCCTCCTTCTGTCACTGTTTTGGTGTAAATATGAAACAGTCATACGGTAAACAAGGCGGCCATCTTCCCATTACTGTTAAATAATCATGTTAACTATTCAAGGAACTGCTTACTTCAAAATAGGGAATATTTTAAATAATTAACAGGGAAACTACTGATTTGTCTTAGTGTTTTTAGTCCCACTGCAAAAACACAAAAATTTACCAAGATTTTTTGGTCTAGTTTCTTATGTAAATATCTTAGTACGCTTGAAATAAGACAAAAATTAATTTACAAGTAGCTTTTTAGCAAGATATAGCAGTTTATTTTAAGTAAATAATTCTTTAATTTTATTTTATTTAATATTGACTTAAACAAGCTCCTATATTTTGCTGAAAAGTTACGTGTAAGTTAATTATTGCCATATTTCAGGTGTACTAAGATACTGCATAAGAAACAAGACTTGGTAAGATTTTGTGTTTTTACAGTGTATAACCATAGTTTATAGTACTTATTATTAAGACTTGAATATTTTAACACCCATTATGAGTTAAATATCAAAATATGTTGTTTAAATCATGTTAAAATGAAAACGTTATCCTTAAAAACAGATTTTTTTGGGTGTCTTTATAGTTGGAAAACCACCAAAGTAGTAAGATCTATCAAAACAACATCAACTGGACTCTGAATTTCAACATTTACACAGTTGTATTTTCACATCAACTACACATCAGCCTGGACATATCTGATCTCTTGTTCTTTTAAAAGCAAGCGTAGCAGCTATCAGAAAAAAGATGCAGTCAGGGGAATCTCACCCGTATTCAGCTGACCCAAAATATAAGGGCTGGAACCGACACACAGGATTTTGCAATAGATTTGCAGAGGTGACATCCATGACACAGCAGAGATAAGCACGGTTCACATCTGCTCTCAAATAGAGGCACTGATTATTGTCAAAGGCAGAAAAGTAAGAGAAAATAATGTGGAATGGACTGATTTTACATGCCAAGTGAGAAACAGGCAAACCGTTTTGAAACGAATATGTCTGATCTACCTATTTTATAAACAGAACATTGCTAAATAGCTTAGCATTTTCTAAATACTCGTAAAATGACCCCACTCTCACTAGTGAAGCATAAACTGTTATCTAGAGAATGATAACAGCTAGCCTATCTTCATACAAATCCATTGCTTTAGATTGTTGGCATACTTTTTCATCCTTATAGACAATAACCAGTTGGCTTTAAATCAGCTGTTGAATGGATTTTGTTAGCTAAGGCTAGGTTCTCTGTTAGGCTACATAAAGTCAAGCCAAGCTAACACTTATTTTAACTAGTGTATGTGTTGTAAAATAATACATTTGTGTCTAGTAAAAGTCTTTATACTAAGGTAAGCTAACATTTATCGTTTTTACAAATACGTGTGGTAAAATAATACAAACGTTTTTAAGCTAACATTTGCTATTTTACCAAATGCTCTTCAACAAAAGTGAAACAACTTATATCAGTTTTTTTGTGCATTGTTAAAAATGTAATGTTAGATATAGAAGCAGACTGTAAATGTGGTGGGGAAAAAAATATCAGTTGCTAGAGATATTACTGTTAGCATTATTAGCCATTATAATTGGAGGGAAATGGCTAGCTTACAAAATGTCATAAAAAATAATTATTTTTATTTTTCTGACAACAAATTGGATATTGTGTGTTGTATTTGATTAGTATTGCATCAGATTTTGAGTGAATTTTGTTAGCTTGAACCAGGCCTGTTAGGCTAGGCTAAGTTTGTATGCTAAGCTAGGCTAAGCTAATACAATGATGGGCATTTTTGATCATTTTTATTTAATTTAGCTAAAAACTTGGTGAAGAAACAATATTTTCACTTTGTACAAACAGAAATTGGACAATTTGCTCATTTTTAAATAATATTTCTTTATTTAGCTTACGTGAATGTTTATATTCAAAGTATAGACTAAAAAAGTAAAAGGCACTAATTTTGTCTGTATAATATGTTTTTATTAACAATAATTCAAAAATAAGACAGATAAAACATTTAGCAGAGTCAGAATTAAAAAAAATCTGTATTAAAAAGGCAAATTTACAAATGTGTTGTTTAATGAAATGCAAGTAAAACCATAAAAGTATTTACAAAAACGAGTAACAACAAACTGAAGACAGCAAGAGCATTGAAAAAAAGTATTTTTTTCTTTTTACAATCATTGCATTTTTGAAAGTGAACATTCTTAGTATGCTCCTACAACTTACAGCTTTTAACACAAATAGATTCAAATAGTTTTAATGTTTTGTTTTCACTTCAATCCCCCTCATTTACAAAACCGGTGGAATGTAACAAGTGAAGTTACAGAAACTTTTCATCCCTGGGGTTCCTGTAAAGTTAGAGAAAAAAATTAGACAATAATAAAGAGAAAAAGACAAAACATGTTTGTGCTCCACTCACTCTTTTTGCTTATTTTGCAGCAGAGGCAGAATTTCAAAGCCTGTTTTTTCATGTGATCTGTGGGAATGAGTGGCTTCGGGCATTTCTTTGCGTTGCTAGATTGGACTACATCTGCAACACACACACCAAAATGGAACCAAGACATAAAGTAAAAAGTAAAACAGATGCAACACAATAAAAACTTGCAAAACTGGTCTTAACTCACCTGTGCATCTGCATTCAATTATGTCACGTTTAGTAAATCCAACGGAACGAAATTCATCACAGTGAGCTGCACAGAAAAACAAAAAAAAACCATTAAAAAAATACATGAAATAATTCAATGCACCTTCAGTAAAACAAACAAGAGTTATGAGATGTGCTTTTCCAAATACACGAAGCAAAATGTAAAGTAATTCAGCATTTTTTACCCGTCCTGTCGGAGAAGCAGTCGATCAGGACGAGCAGCAGCAGAGCGGCTCCCACAAACTTGGCCATGTTTTCTTTGTTTTCTGTGTTTTCTGTTTTCTCTCCAAAGTGACTGAAAGTTTCTGCAGAACCGCACCAACTCAGGCTGTTTTATACCAGAACACGTCCGGGTCCGTTTGGTCTCTAAGATCAGTCCTGGCATGTTGGGAGAGGCAGGAGGGGGCTTGAGGTGTTAATCTCTAATCTCTGCTTTAAATCATTTATAGCGTATTTAACCTTAGATACAGGAGCAGACTGATGAAAATGTGGTGGGAAAAAGAGTGATAAGCACATAAAAAACAAGAGTGTTTCATTACTAAATACTTTAGTATAATACCATTAACTATATACTTAAAAATTATCCCACTGTCAAAATTGTAGCGTAAATTGACAGCTAGAGGTTAGCATCGTTAGCGACAATGACTGAGGGAATTAGCTAGATTACAAAATAACCTACATATAAGAATATATACATACATGTTTTGTTTTCAACAGTTTTTCCCTATTATGTGTTTTATTTTCTTAATGCTGCATCAATTTTGAGTGATTTTGTTAGCTTAAACCAGCTAGGCCTATACTATTAGGTTAGCTAAAGTTTGTATGCTAAATTAGGCAAAGCTTAATCTATTCTAATCATTTGATTTTGTCAAATAATGAATGGAGAAATTATATTTTCACTTAAAAAATATGTAATATATGTTATTGTTGGAGTAAACAAGTTATCATATCAATGTCAATAACTCAGCAGGTAAATGTATTACCATTAGCATTGTTAGCCAGTATGACTGGAGAAAAAAAGTTAGCTTACAAAACATCCTAAAAATCATCATTTTCATTTTTCTAACACCATATTTAATATTGTGTGTTGTATTTGGTTAATATTGTATCAGATGTTGAGTGAATTTTGTTAGCTTGAACCAGCCTTGTTAGGCTAGGCTAAGTTTGCATGCTAAGCTAGCCGAAGCTAATACCATGATGGTTCTTTTCTGATCCCTTAAATTAGCTAAAATAAATGGTGGAGAAACAATATTTTCACTTTGTAAAAATAAAGTGTAGCACTTATGGGACCATTGTATCTTTTTTTGTTTTTGAGAAACTTAAATTTTTTAATAATACTTTATTTTATTTCTTTTATTTCTTTATTTAGCTTATATCAAAACTACAGTCAAAAACAAAAAGCACTCATTTTATCTCTATGTAAACGAAATAGTAGCAAAAATATAAAAATAAGATAGATAAAACATTTAGCAGAGTCAATATAAAAAAGAAATTTATATTGAAATGGTGAATTTACAAACATATTATTTGATAAAACAGAAGTAAAAAAAGACACAGAAGTATTTACAAAAACAAGTGAAAAACTTTTAAAAAGGTCTTACAAAGATGTTTCTTTTTATAATCTCTGTACTTGAGAAAAACTGTTGTCTTTAACAGAACACGGTTAATTTAAACAACATAGTTGCTCCAACAACTTATACAAAAAGATTCATGCAACAATACAATGTGGAGTTGTTTCTTTATTCCATCCCGGTCATCAGTTGGTGTCTTGTTTTCACGACAATCCCCGTCATTTATAAAGGCCCTGAACCGTAACAAGAGAAGTTGCAGAACTTTTCCCTCTTTCTGGTTCCTGGAAAGGTTACAGAAAGAAAATAAGACGAAAATAATATAGAGAGAAAGACACCGAGGCCCTATTTCAGAACGCAGCATTAACAAGCCCTGAGTAGAGATACTTCTGCTTTTGGTTTCAGAACTGGAGGTATCAACAAGCTAACTCAACTCTGAGTTAACTTACTCTGAGTTAAACCTTATAAAATAGAGGAGAACGCGAGTCACCATGGCAACGCCAGAAAAAAAAGAAGCCTGAACGTCCGCATTTCCCGCCAATGGAATCAGAACATATTTAACTTAAAATTACAAATTATTAGTTTTCTGTGACTGTATAAAACCTGAACTGCACATCAGGGCTTCCTGTGGTTTTTCTGTTCAAACTCTCCCGCTGCTATCGAGCAGGTTGGTTCACAGAGCAAGCTGACTCAGGATAACAGGTCTCTGGCTTTCTGGAACCGAAAACCCAGGATGTGCTCATACAGCCCAGAACTTACTCAGGATTCCCACTTATGCTGCGTTCAGATCGAACGCGTCCGACGCTTGAAGTTGAAGTCAGACGCCTGACATTTTACTCCAGACACAAATCGCTCTAGATCCCGTTGGGTCTGTTAGTACAATGGCAGGGAAACTGTGTTCAGTTTCTATTTAACAAACAAATAAAGCTGATAACGGCATGACGCCTCATGCCTTTTCTCCTCTCTCGGTTACTTTGAACAATTGCGGATGACATATTGAGTGTCTTGACTTTATTTACTGAAACCCAGATGTTTGTGCTGCACTTACTTTTTCCTTCGCAGCAGAGGCATCTCTTCATAGCCATGCCATTTCTGGGTCTGCGGCACTTATTTGCTTTGCAAAGTTGGACTTCTGCAACTACAACACATGCACTATGTAAAGGTTCCTCCAATAAACATTTAAAGGTCTTATCTAGTAAAACAGCTTTAATAGGAACTGGAAGAAGCCACAAAATTAAAAAGAAAGAACAAACAGCCACGAAAAACTTTTTTTTTTAGAATAAATCAGAACTGATTATAACTCACCTGAGTTTATGCATTTAATTATTTCACGGTCAGTGAATCCAACAGAACGAAATGAACGGCAATAAGCTGTAAAGAAAATATTAAAAAATCATAAAAAATGGCTACAGACAGAGAAATGCATTAGTTATACGTTATTGAATGCGTCCTAAGTAAAACAAACAAGAGTTATGAGATGTGCTTTTCCAAATACACAAAGCAAAATGTAAAATAATTCAGCATTTTTTACCCGTCCTGTCGGAGAAGCAGTCGATCAGGACGAGCAGCAGCAGAGCGGCTCCCACAAGCTTGGCCATGTTTTCTGTGTTTTCTGTTTTCACTCCAAAGTGACTGAAAGTTTCTGCAGAACCGCACCAACTCAGGCTGTTTTATACCAGGACACGTCCGGGTCCGTTTGGTCTCTAAGATCCGTCCTGGCATGTTGGGAGAGGCAGGAGGGGGTGTTAATCTCTAATCATTTATAGCGTATTTACCCTTAGATACAGCAGCAGACTGATGAAAATGTGGTGGGAAAAAGAGTGGTAAGAGTTTCATTACTGAATGATTTGGCATAATAACATTAACTAAATACTTAAAAATGACTCCACTGTCAAAAATGTAGCATAAATCAATAGCTAGAGGTATTACGGTTAGCATTGTTACCCACTATGGCCGAAGGGAATCAGCTAGCTTACACGATATCATAAAAATGTAAGTATATACACATATATTTATTTTTTAACACAATGTTTGTTATTCTGTGTATGACTTGGTTAGTACTGTATCAGATGTTGACTGATTTTTGTTAGCTTGAACCAGCTAGTACTGTCAGGCTAGGTTAAGTTTGTGTGCTAAGCTAGGCAAAGCTAACAACATGATCTTTTCTAATCATTTAATTTAGTCAAAAAATGAGTGGAGAAATTATATTTTCACTTCATAAAAATAAGTTTATGAGATGGTATGTAAAATATAGGTAAAATATGTTATTGTTGGAGGAAATAAGTTATTGGATTCCAGTGTTAATAAGTCAACAACAAGATGTTAGCGTTAGCATTGTTAGCTATTATGACTGGAGGGAAACAGCTGGCTTACAAAATATCCTAAAAAAATATTATTTTTAATTTTCTTAAACCATATTTTACTGCATGTTGTATCTGGTTAGTACTGCATCAGATGTTGAGTGAATTTTGTTAGCTTGAACCAGGTCTGTTCGGCTACGCTAAGTTTGCATGCTAAGCTAGGCGAAGCTAATACCACGATGGTTCTTTTCTGATCCATTAATACAGCTAAAGAAATTGTGGAGAAACAATATTTTCACTTTGTAAAACTACAGTAAAGTTGTTATTGGGCCATTGCCATTAGCATTGTTAGCCGCTATGCCTGGAAGGAAACAGCTAGCTTACAAAATATTCTAAAGAAAGTATTATTTAAAATTTTCTGACACCATATTTGTTTTTATGTGTTATATAAAGTGTCTGAAAGTTTCTGCAGTTGTTTGTCTCTCAGATCAGTTCTGGCATGTTGGGAAAGGCAGGAGGAGGTCGGGGCGTTAATCTCTAATCTCTGCTTTAAATTATTTATAAAATTCAATCTAGATCTAAAAGGAAGCATGTAAATTATTTATAACCTGTGCTGTTAATCATTTAACACTGATAACACCAAAGCACTGGCAGCTACAAACAGAAACTTGCAGATAGATGTCGCTGTAGTATTTACAATCCGTTCCACAGATTGTGTCGGCTCCACAGCATCACATATCCTCCACCGTACTTTGTGGTAGGTATGGTGCTACCACAGAGTTGCCTTTGAACCATAATTAATGGAATATCCACCAACATATATGATGTTTAAAGATGCTTTTGATGATGGCACTCAAAAAAATGTTCTCAAATTGGTGACTATATGATGTTGTAACTTTTTGTTTTTATGGTTTAAAGCATATTGAACTGCCTTGCTGCTGAAATCTGCTACACAAAGAAACTTGAATTGATTTTCCAGAAAGTCATACTTAGTTTTGTGCAAAGCCCTTCTGCAATTTTTGTTTTGTTTTCTGCTGAAAAGCTCAATATTTATCTAATTTAACTACATCATAAAGCTACAGTACGACGGAGTATTAGAGCCATACTCAGAAAAAAACTAAGTCAAAAACAGAATTTCAAGAATAAAGTTGAAATAATATGAAAATAAAGTCACATTATGAGCATAAAGTCAGTATTATATGAATAAAATTGTAATATGAAAATAAAGCCATAACATTACGAGAAAAAAGTCGTACAAGAATAAAATCTAAATATTTCTACGACTATTCTCGTCAATCTTTTACCATATTTTTGTAATTTTATGACTTTGTTTTCTCAGCATAGCCCTAATACTCCATCATACCCTGTTAAAATGTTATTGTAGCATTTAGCTCCATGTTTACGTTTGTTATGATCCTAATAATCATGATTATTATATGATTATGGTTTTAATTCCTGACCTCAAACTGCCATAGTAATACATTTCTCCGTCGGTGAACTTTAGGGATTTTTGTTGTTGCTATTTCTTGGCTTTAAGATAAACAAAAGTTTGTCTTAAGGCAATGATTTCCTGTTTTTCCCATTTTGAAGAGTGGTTAAACAAAATTGGTCTGAGTGAAATAAATGTAGAAGATTCTAGAAACACAGAATAATTTAACAAAAATATAGATTGCATTAAAAACGCCGTATATAATAGGTATTTCAGTAAGTGTGTAATTTTTCCTCCACTACTAAATGAATCAAAGAAAGATATTTTATTTAATTGTTTTTTGCATAACATTGTGCAAAAAATCCCCAATTTTTATACATTTCTGAACCTTTATTGAAAGTCACGCATCAGTACATAAAAGAGAAGCACAAAGTTGATCAAAAAGAGAGAAAACATAAAAACCAGTAATAAGTTACCATCTGATAACATAAAAAACTTTTACTAAACAAACACTTTAAACCAGCTGCCAGTGTAATGTAGTTCTAGTTTAGTAGATTAATTTAGGTTTTATTGCACTAACTCTCATACTTATTACATCTATTTTAAGATTTTTCACCTGCTTTTAATCTACTTTTACTTAAATTTACTGATTATTCTTCTGATAATTTATAGCTTGTGCAACTATTTCATTTTAAATATGCTTCAGAAATAAACTTTAACCTTGAATAGTTAGTAAACCGTTTATTACTTTTACATACACACATATTTTCCACTGTTGTACTTTTACCTTCGGGGAATGTGAGTAAATGTTTTGAATCATCCAAGCTGGACTTCTCTGCAACAGCTAAGCTAACAATGCCAATGACTTCCCACAAACGTTGCATCTTTTGAATCTCTGGGATCCTTAATAATGTTTTAAATGCTAAGAATCTGCCACAACTTTCACCAGTTGAACAGGAACAAACCTGAAGTAATTATTATTTTATAGAGGAACGATCCAGAGTCAGCACATAGCTTCAATTATTGCAGCTAGAAACCAGCAATCAGGCCTGAAATCTGAACATAGCGATGGACTGAACATTCAGAGTCACATAAAGGTGGCTGTAAAGTCAGTCTTCTATCACCCGAAGAACGTTTCCAGGATATAAAGACTATAAAACATTTCTGTTAGTTTATAAATCACCAAATAAATGCATTAAAGATCTGCTGCTGCTGGTTGTTTCAACCTTCCAGACGTCTCAGGTCTTCTGATTTTAGTCCACTCTGCACCCTCCAGAACCAGAACCAAACATGGAGAAGCAGCATTCAGTTGTTCTGCACCACTGATGCAGAAAACTGCAGCCCTGCCGGAACACTGAGTTCCTTTAAATCAAAGCTAAAACCCCCTGTGCTCAGAACTACTTTTGATTAATAATAACTGGAACATCAAGTAATTCTAGTCTGGGTTTCACCTTTTAATGACTTCTCTTTATTCTGCCACTTTAAAGCAAAGTTTTGTTTTTATGCGTTGTTTTTAAACTTTGAACTGTCTTGTTGCTGATATGTGCTAAACTGACTTGACTTGGATGTGTTTGAGAAATGTTTAGCGGCTCGTCTAATTGATCAGTGGCAGGCGGGAGGAAAAGTTACAGTTTTACCATCTTTTCCACCAAACTTTGTAAAGCAAACTCGTCTCTGTGAGGCATGATAGTCAAGAAAAGACTGAACTGAAGAACTGTTTGTTTGTCAGCTAAAAAGTTTATTTATTTTTTTCATAAAGTTGATTTTTAAAACAAAGAAATAACATCTGACTCTAATTCACGGTTTGTAGCTTTTAATAGTAACACATTTCTCACCATTTATCTTGTAACTTCAGCCGACTTTACATTTTCTGATCTATTCACATCTTTATGGTTTCACTCAGGCTGCTGCCCTCATTCATAACTACTGCTGAGGCGCAAACATTGTACTGAAATACAAAAAAAAAAAAAAGTTAAAACGAAATGGAAAATATAAAAACAGAGCAAAGATAACATGTAAAATCCGAGGCAGGAATCAGAAACATTAAAACTTTGATTAGGCCATCATTGTCACTCCGTTCTCCTTCGTTTATAACGGTGTTGAAGGAAAACACGAGAAGCCGCAGAACGCTTTCATGGCGTTAGGTCCTGCAGAGGAGCAAAACAATCAGCAAATCACTTTTCTTTGTACATTTTTAAATAAATGCCAGTGAAAACGTCCACAGACAGCTGGACATACTGTGTCTCGGTTGTCCCTTTATCCTGCAGCAGAGGCAATGCTTCAGCGTCTGCTTTTCCTCCTGGATATATTTGCCTGTTTGTGGTTGGTAAAGTTTTTTTACTTTGAGTGAACCTAAAAGAAATAAAGAGGAACCGTGATTTTGTTAAGCTCCTTCTCAGAATGTATCATTGTTAAAAGAATGTTCCTGTGACCTCTGACCTCTCGAACAACACTCCGACTTTACTCAACAAACATCAGTATCAATTATGTAGAAAAAAAACATGTCAAGTTTTCAAATTGATTTCTTCCTTTAATATGACAAAATATATAATCATTTTGGCTGGGAAACTGTAAATGTATCAGTTTTGTTGCAAAAAATTTAGAAATCCAGATGAAATTTTAAATAAAAAAAACCATTAATTTAAATTAAAAAAAAAACAGCTTTTAATTATTGCTTGTGTCAGGATTAATGCTTTTAGATGTATTAATGATGCGATAGAAGTAATTAATTATTAATTTTACTCACCATTTTGATTTCCTCCAAAAAGTTTAATCTGCTTTTCTTTATAATCTGTGGGTATCAGTGGGAAGGGACACTTTATTCTGCCCTGGGAAATCGCTGCAATGGAAAAAACATTTATATCAACACCTGCTCTGAAATCTACAAACATTTAAAAATAAAAAAAAACGTTTACTCACTTGAGCATCTGCATCTTCGGATTTCACTGGTTGTAAATCCAGCAGAGTGAAATTCATCACAATAAGCTGTAAAAGAATCAGTAAGTAAAAGGTTTTAAATAATATTTTTAGTGAGTTATAGTAGAAAATTAGCATTAGAAGTTTTTTTTTTTCTCCTTCGGACGTACCAGTTTTGTCGGAAAAGCAATCGATCAGAGCAACGAGCAGCAGAGTTGATGCTATAATCTTAGCCATCGTCGCTCCAATGGTTTGAATCTGGAAATCCTCACTTTTATAGCGGCAGAGTTTCCTCGTCCGTTTGGCTGCAGAGTCCTGGATAGGTCATGACACGTCTGACGAACCTTTATTTTGGGAACCGGGTTTATCTCTTCAGTTTGTTTGTTAAATGTGATGAACCTGGAGATAGTACAAACTCCTGCACAAACACGACTTAGTTCTGATGAACATCGGTAAACAGGATGAAACGCAGCAAACATGTCTGCTAATAACATGACATTATCGCCAGAACAAACCTCCACTTTACTGAGCAAAAACAGGAATTTCACCTCACAGGACGCAGAAATAACAGGTGAGAAACTGAACCTACACGGTGATCAAACCCTAACGTAGCTTGCTTTTAAAACACAAACACATGATCAGGTTTCTATTTTCAGTTTTTATCTAAACACATCCATTCCTCTACAACACGCGTCCAACTCGAGGCCCGTTAAAACACATCTGTCCCATAACAGCTGTTTCTGTGGCCCTCTACATTCTAGAGCACTAAGTGTGTAATATCATGTTATCAATCAAATTTATGCAGTTTTTATCCATTTACTTCCAAATTACATCAAAACACAAAGTATTCGACTACATAAAGACTCGTATAACATCTAACTTTCAGAATAAATTGCCACCACTGTTCACATTAAACTTCTCCACAACGCTGTTACTGCTTGTTTGCTCACTAACATTGCATCCATATTGTGTCTTTTTTCAGGCTCAGTGACCTCAGTTGACCTTTCTCAGCTCGGTCTGCAGCTTATTGACAGCATCATCCCACTCAGTGGACCGACTTTAAGTTTCTGATCTGTGGACTCGTTTAGAAAACCAACTTCTGCTTCTGCCGACAAATACATTTACATCCATCCGTTACTGGATAAACGTCAGATTAAAGTTTGTCTTATAATGATTTATTGTTAACTGTTCATGCTCTAAATGTGGAAGAGTTAATGGATATACAACACAAACAGCTCTGAAAGACATTTGGATGAACATGTTTGAAGTTACTGTGGCAGAATTCTGCTTGGTTGAAGTAGTGAGGTTCGTTTTAGTCAACAAATAAAGACAAATTACTGAACGACCGTTTCAGATGCTAAATATGGTCTCATAATGTTTGTGTTTTGCTGTCCAAACTTTTTGTCACATGGATCAAAATCATCAAGTCAAAATTACTCACATGCTCAAAAAAATTTATTTAAAAAAAAAACTAAATTCACAAAAAAAGTGATTGTTTATAGTTACTTGATTAACTATAAACTGAACATGTAATATTTTAATTAAAGGTTGTAAATCCTAAAATGTGTGGTTATCTAAAATCAACTTTTTTGAGCTTTACATCATGTTATTATGTTATTGCCTCATTGGAAACATACCTGGAGGCGCATTTTTCCAAATTTTCGCCTCACAGAGCACCAACTCCTCTGCTCAACTCCTTCAGACTAGCCAGCAGAAATTAGCAAACGTATTATACAAGCTACTTCTCAGAGCAATCCTGATAAAAACATTAGAGGGTTAATACAGGAGCGATGTTGTGAAGACGGAGTTTCAGAAAGAGCAGGAGCTTCTTAAAGAGACAGAGACCCAATTTCAAGGCGTTTAACTACAAAGTCAAATTTCTTTAAAGTCGTATTTGATATTTTTAGGAATTTTATAACAATTGAAGTTAACATAGATACTTGACTGTGCTATAAAATGGCACCATATCTCTGGAAAATACAGGCACATAGCACCCATTGCAACCCCACAAGGGATAAAGTGTGTTGGATGGATGGATGGATGGATGGATGGCAGGAAGGGACAAAATTGATGAAGGGGTGAATTGACCATCCAAAACAGTTGTCTTTTCCAGTAGCCATTGTACATCGGAACAAATAAAGATAAAACCAACTGACCAGAAATGCCAGAGTTCTACTGTGGTTGCTAGGTAACGGTCTTCGACTGGGGTTGCTAGGTAACGACCCGGTCTAATTCAGCAAAAGGGACATTTTTGAAACAAAAAGATAAACTGTTACTAACAGCTAGGTGGGTTTTTTGGGATTTTTTTTTTTTTTAGAAGCAGTAGAAACCCAAATGTAAGTATAAAATTGTGCAAAATATTAATTTTGCATAATTTCTTGAATTCTTGAACTTGACCCAGAGTTCATCCCCTCCTATCTCTCTGCTATGCTGGAGCTAGCTTAGTGCTCCTGTAAAGCACTTTGTATTGCCTTGTTGCTGAAAATCGCTATATAAGTAAAATTACCTTTACCGTTAGCCTGTCATTAATGCTAATCCTAGTTAGTATAGCCACTGATGATGGTCTATAAACAGTTTTCCTTTAAAGGTAAGTTGTTTCCCACCATTAGCACATTTAGCAGCTAGCACATCAGTATGATTGACGGCACTAAGCCCCTCCTTCTGGCTGGTTGTTTTTGGTTGGGAACGGTTCATTTCTTCAGACAGCTCAGGGGAGATTGGCATTTTCATAGATCATGTGTTTCATTATAAACCGTCACAACATGGCGACAGATTTAACAAACATGAAAATATATATTTTTTTTTAATTAAAATTACATACAGCAGCTTTAATGTCACATCACAAGAAAATTCTGCTTCTGGATTAAATTTCTAACCTCTGTAATCAGTGTTTACGTCTGAAAATGAGGAATATCTTTCGGAATATCCCCAGAAAGACCTGATCAAGCGACAACAAAGAAATTACTCGGGAAGTTTTTCATGACTAGTCAGCTCATTTGCATCTCTGTAAATGAGCTTGAGGTGCTGAAAAGTTCACCAACCTGTTGTGTGGTTGACAGCAGAGTCTGTCATTGGCTGGCCTCTGACTCACTCTGTCATTATAAGGAGGCGTAGCGACGCAACATCTCCCTCCCACCGGGCAAGCTAGTCTGTAATCACAACTGTCCTCATCGTATCGACCGCACCGTGACGTGGTTCACGACTCCACGGGAGGAAATCCCCACGGCAGAAAGAGAAAGAGACGGGAGGCCCCTTTAAATCGACGCATTTTCTTCCTCCTTGGTGAGGTGCCAAGTACGGCAGAGAGGCAGAGAAAAGACTGAGAGAGCTCCGAACAACAACAACAACAACAACCACGGCTCTCAGCTGGCACATTTTCACTGATTCAGCTGTTTACCGCGGCGTTTGGAAACACGGGGTGAGCTAAAGCCGCTGTTTGTTTTTATTCACAACGGATCCGGGGAGAGTTGTTTAGAGAAATCGAACGGAAATTAAGTATTTCGCCCCGCAGATTGATGTGAAAATATGTTGTTTGTGTGTTAGCTGTCAGTGTGACGCAGAGGAAATCATTTTACACCTGTTAGTAGTAATAATTACGGTTATTTCTGTTTTAAACATCGCGTAACTGTCTGTTTTATGACACACACGGCCGCTCAACCGCCCCGGGTTTACATCTAACGGTCGATTCTGCTTTCATCAACAGGGTGTTAGGACTTTTCCAACTGCTATTACCAACATTTTGACGGTGTTTTATTTTTATTTTTTTTAGCCTCTACACGTTTCAGTGTCGAGAACCATTGCGGAAGTAGTGAGAGTCTCCTCGACGCGACAGCGATACGCGCGGGTCTGTGCTGACACCTAGCGGCCGAACCGGAGAACCGCAGCATGTACGGAGCTTCAGGAATCCCCGAGCTGATCCCACACAGCGGGCCGCCCCGGCAGCCCGGCCCGGCGGGTCAGTTCAACCCGGGACACCCGCAGGCAGACGGACACGACGGCGGGGAGAACCCCCAGAGGCTCGGACAGAGAGCTCCGAAACTGGGTCAGATAGGCCGGTCCAAAAAAGGTGAGAAAAACTTCAATCTGTTGCTTTATTCATTTGTTTCCTGGCTTTCATGCTGGTTATTTTATTGTACTCACCAACAACATATATTTTTTTGCTTTAAAGTCAAACGTAGATGTTCAAGAAATTACAATTAAAAGGTGTTTGGTTAAAAGGTGACTCAAGTACTGAATAACTGCTCAAAACATCTTTTAATATTTAAAAACATCATGAAACTCAGAAATGTTTGCCTTTTGAAACTCAGAAATGTCTGTTTTTTCTAAAACATCTAGGACAAAATTCTAGACTCAACATTTGAATTTTTTGACAGAAATTTACTGTTTTTTTTTTTTCACTTTACGTAAAGAGTTATGTGGAAATTTTGGTATTTTGTTGATTAAAAATGAAAATACACAAAAGATAATTTTTTCAAAGTCAATTTCTTTCAATATAAAACATATGGAACTTTAACAAAAACTGCAGATGCGAGTTTTTGGTTAAGACAAGCTTGTTGTTTTTGCTTCAGTAGTGAATAACTGCATGTAAAATGCTGCTTTGCTACTTTTTTTTCTGTCTACAACAGTAAAATAATTTCAGTTCATCATGATTCCAATATAATATTTCGTAAGCCTGATTTGTTTTTTGTTTTTTCTTATTGGTTCTCTAGTTAAAATAGATTTAGATACACAATACTCAAAATGAACATGACTTTTTGACCCTGATCTATATAGTCCTATAAAATGACTAAGTTAGTAGCTAAAGAGAACATAGAAATATGGTGTCACCAATCCTCTGTCATACTTTATAGTTGCCATAAAAGGGCTTTCCCACAGACTTATTCATATTTTATGCCACCTGGAGTCTTTTGATCCTGGGAAAAAATTACGGCATCTGCATAAAAAACACAACATTCAGCAGAAAATGCGTCATAGGAATCAGAGTAAAAGTCCTGAGTTGCTGTGGAGCCAGCAGTTTTTTTTACCGCTGTGTTTTATCTGACTCTGCAACAGAGATGTTTCTATTTCTGAACTCACCTCATGCAAATGTGGTGAACTGAATGACGGAGACAGCTTTCCATTGAAACCTCCCAGGAAAAAAAAAAAAAAACATAAATCCAAACTGGAAACCAGCCCATTTTTTTTTTTTCCAAGCGTCATACTAACCAAACTAGTCAAGTTCAAGAACAAGAAATTATGAAAAATTCATACTTGTATGTTTTTGTACTTTCATTTGGGTCTCAACTGCTACTCAAAACCAGGCCAAGTGCTTAACAAAACCCTTTTTGGTAACAAGTTAATGTTTTTTGGTGTCTGGAAAATGAGCTGTTTAAACTGTTAAGTTAAAATTAACTGGCACTGCACCGTTACCTAGCAACCCCCAGCCAAGCCCAGCCTGTTGCCTAGCAACCCAGGCGGAACTCCAGGATGTTTGGTCAGGTGGTTTTAAAGCTGTATGGATAATAAAATAAAAAACGGAGCACAAACCAGAGGAAACTGCAACATACTGAGGCGCACAGCACAGTTTACCCAGAAGGTGGCGTCCATTAGACGAGCAGACCACCAAAATATATCAGAAATGGTGAAAACTGTGCAATTTTTAAAAAGAAACAAACCAGTTATGTACACACTTATAATGTCTCCACTGCTTATAGTGTAGAGTGTTGTGTCTTGTTTTTATAGTGTTTCTGTCCATTGGCTAGTTATTTCTTTTTCTTCTTTTAATATAACTATTTGTTTTTGTGCTTAGTTGTTTTAGGGCAAAACAACTAAGCACTCAAAATGATAAAATTGACCCTTAAAATCTAATAAGCTGTTGTGCTAACTCTTCCATATTTACACTGGAATAAATTGTGGTAATCTTGATTAACCTGCACCCTCCTAATCAAATGTAATTAAATTACATTTAAAGTGACGAGGCTCCAAAGTAGGCAGAACTGCAGAGACTAAACTCTCATTACCGTAGAATGACTTTGTGCAAAAAATGTAATAAACATATCGTGTGCAGCCTATAGACTTATCCCAACCTGTTAGAGGAAGCAGAATAGGTCACTTTTAAAGTATTTTTAACAAATTTTTAAAGTATAATTTAATCTTTGAGGATTTACTTCTGCATATTCTTTCTAGTTCAGTCTTTCAGTTCAAAGAACTTGTCTATTGCTATGTTGTATATTTAATTTCTTTGTCTTTTGTTTGTTTTAAATTGTTTTGTACACTAGTAGACAACATTTGAAAAAATTAGATTTTCATTAAGCTTTTTAGTTGTTGAAATTAGCTACATGCTATCTGCGTTAGCAGAGAATCTGTCTTGATTCAAAAACAGAAATATTACAATGTTTGCAGTTGTTTGAAATCTAACTAACCACTACTCAAAATCAAACTAACATCCAATCAAAGTTATGCTAAAAGTAACTGAGTCAAGCGAATGTTTATTCAAAGATTAGCTAACAGTTGCTTACAGTTAATGGTAGGTCAGAGTGAAGCTAACAGCAAATCAGAGCAAAGCTAAAAGTGAAGCTAACAGCTTGTCAGAGTCAATCAGTTGAGCTATTTTCTTAGCTTAATTTGAAGTAGATATTTGCTAACACCATCAACACAGAGTCAAATCCAGATTGTGTTTTCTTAGAGTCAAGCTAATGGCTAGTTAGCTAGTCTCTGAAGCTAACACAAGTTGCTTCACTCAGTTAAAATGTCTTTCTCTTCTTCCACAGTGGATCTGGACGATGAAGACCTGGACGACCTCATGAACAACAACGGCCAGTGCCCCGTCTCCCTGTCGCCCATCTCCTAACTTCATCTCTACAAAGTGCCAGAAACCCGTTCCAGTCAGCGCTCCTGGTCCAAAGTGTCCTCTGGAGCTGCTGATGGCTCCAAGCCGGCTCATTTAGCGCCACCTGAACGGAGCCCTGCTTGTATATAGTGTCTATTTAACTTCGCTCAGACTGTGAATAAATGAATCTCTGTACCTCTGTAGGCCGTCAAAGGATTTCTTTCAAAGCTTCTTTTCTGAAAAGGGCTACTGCTGATCGGCCGGACGTGTCCGACGAAGATTACTGATTCTCTGCTGGTTTGTTGTGTGAAGGAACACGAGTCTGTTGAGGTGAAAAATTAAGCTTTTGGTTGTGCAGCGACTCGCACAGATCCGAACGGAGTAGCTACAAGCGCTCGCTATTTAAACCAGAAGAAAACGACTACTGCAAATTATTTATTGTTAAAAGAAATCTATATTTTTAGTTGTTGTGGCTTCTACTTGTTTTTTACTTTGTCATCCAAAAGTGAGATTTAAGACGTGCACTTTGTGGGAATGCCTGTCATGTGCTGTGACACGTCGCAGAAACCTATGCATGAGGTCTGTGATTAAAGGGCTACATTGTAGTTTTCATAAACCAAAACAGTTTTTTTTGTTGTTGTTTTTTTTTTTTGCAGGCAAACAGCAAGATTTTGATGCACTTTTTCTCTTCTTTTATGATTTTATATCTAAATATATTCTGATCCGCATGCACAAAGCGTTGAGGTTTATTTGTTTTCGTCATGGCGTCTTTCCGAGTCAGACGTGATTGCAGTATGAGATCATAAAAACGGGCAGCTCTGATTGGCTGTCGCTGCTGAGACAATCTAACTGATGTTTTGGGGATTTTGTGAGGATTGCAGTGGAATTAGACGTAATGGGCCTTTTAAAGGCTCACAGTTGAGGTCATAGTTCATTGGTGGAGGATGTTTTTCACACTGCGCTGCATTTCTGAGCTCAGCCTTTGACTCTGAGGGTGGGGTTGTCTGCCTTTTGCATGAAAGTGATCAACTTTTCATGATGCATCTCTGGAAATAAATAAAGGTATACATTCTAATAAAATCTGTTTTTGTTTTTAATTTAGGTTTGCATAAACGGCTTTAAAATAACCTCAGATTATCTTATTACAAATGTAATCCACAAGATTTGGATTATTTATTTATGGTAACTAGTTTCTGAGCTAATTTTCAAATTGAAATTTCCTTGTTTTTACTAGAAAATTTAATCTCAGAAATTTCAAAGCAAATTTTAGACTTTCTGATAAAATTTCTGAGCTTGAGAAGTAAAAAATTTGCAAGAAAAAAATAACATTTTGAGATTATTCTCAGAAATTTGAGGAAAAAAAGGACATGTAAATTACAAACGTAAAAAAAAGTCAACTTTGAAACTCAGAAATTTCCAACATTGTTTCATGCTAATTTTTTTACTTTTCAAGCTCATCCATGTCCAGGTCTTTTTTTCTAGAACATTTCTGTGATTAATCTAAAAAATGATTTTTTTTTTCTAATAATTTTTTGACTTTTCAATCAGAAATTTTCACTTTTTTGTCTAGAAATTTTCTGATAAGTCTCAAAATATCAAGTATTTTTCTAGTAAACGTTTGACTTTTGAAGCTTAGAAATTTCCAAGTCTTTTCTAAAAAAATTCTGAATTTTGAAATTGTTTCAAATCTTTAGACTTTTCAAGCTCAAAAATTTTCACTTTTTTTTTTATTTAATTTTCTAATATTCTCAACATTTTTTTTTTTTTTTTGGCAGAAATGTGCTCCTTTTTTCTATCTACACCAACCCCAATACACTGTTGTAAATTTAAGCATTGAAAATGTTTGCTACGTGTCTTTAGCAACAAAATTTGCAGTATTTTCTTGCCGTTTCTCTCAAAGGTCTTCCAAATCTCCAAAAATGTATTTATCATTGTCTTATGTATGCATTTGTTTGATTTAATGTAGGTCTGACAAAAAAATCCCAAACAAATCTGTAAAAAGGATTTCACAACACTGTAGGTAACAATTTGCAAACATACCACACTTAATATCTGCAGTGTTTTTATTTATCTATATATTGACATGTTAAAATACTTTTTTCATACATTTTCTATGTTCCCATTATTCTGTAGTTACAGCTCAGAGTATAGCAGTGTAAAGTCTACAAACCGTGACGCTAAAGATACTTTGAATCTACAAAATAAATAGTATAATCAGGGTAAAAAAAATATCTGTGTCTATCTGAGCAGTTTCTAGCCAGCTGATTTGAAGGGTAATGGATGTCGTTTGGTGTACAATGAGGCCAGTGTGAGAAGTCACACCATGCTCACTTTGACGTCTATTTTAGTACACTGATATAATAAAACATCACATGGACTGAGCTGCAACCTGCACACCATGGAGGAACTGATTACTTTCAATTACAAGACATGTGCTAATTAGTGCTAGCGCTGACATACGGCTGCAAATGTTGGCTTTAGTCCATAATATTAGGCTGAAACCCAAAGTCTTGTGGGTTTAATAGGGGGATCCAATTATAATGTGTCTGAGAAGACCAATGGTAAACAACTGTGGAATGTGAGGACGGAGTATGAAACATCTTTGAAACAATTCAGAGCAGTGTGTGACAATTAAATGCTCATTAAAGCCCAACAAGGAGTGTCACTGTTTCACATCTTCGGTTCTGCTCCGTTGACGCTGCAACAATTGTTTTTTTGTTGGGTTTTTTTAACCCAGCAGTTCCAGCCAGCAGGGGGCGCTCTCAGACATATTCCTTGTTGCTGCTTGGAGGGCTGGAGCGAGAGCCGGGCATATTTGGGTACCTGGATACCTGCTTCTTCCTGGGACAGGAGGCGGCCAGCATGGCGCCGCCCAGAACATCGAGGAGGGCGCCGCCCCAAGCGATGAAGATGGCTGCTCCAAATTCAAACCTGGGAAGACAAATAAAGATTACTTTAAAGCTAAAGTCATCCGCTTTTAGTTTCTCTGTTATATTTTTATTTCTTTTAAAGGGAACCTATAATAGAGACATTCACATTTTCTATGTTTTAATATTTTCATTTGGGTCGCAGCCGTTTAAAGAAAAACATCCAACCATTTTCTGGAAACTAGTTAATGTTTTATGGTCTCTGGAACATGAGCCATTTCAAAAACCTTCCAATTGTAAAGTCACATACTGGCGTTACCTAGCAACCTAAAAGTCAAACCCAGCCCGTTACCTAGCAACCTAAAAGTCATACCCAGCCAGTTACCTAGCAACCTAATTCAAACCCAGCCTGTTACCTAGCAACCCTAGCTGAGTTCCAGCATGTTTGCTCTGCTGTTTTTCAAAGACGGTAGTTTTTAAACTACCATCTAAAACTACCGTTTTTAAACTACGTTTGTCATTTTGAACTACCGTAGTTTCTAAAACTATACTAATCTGTGTAGTTTTGAAACTACCATAGTTTATAAACTACCGTTTTTAAACTATCGTGGTTTCTAAAGTTATACGCATTTGCATAGTTTTTAAACTACCACAGTTTCTAAACTATGGTAGTTTTTAAACCACCGTAGTTTTTAAACGAGCACAGTTTCTAAACTATGGTAGTTTTTAAACCATCATAGTTTTTAAACTACCATAGTTTCTAAACTACCGTTTAGAACTAACGTTTTAAAACTACCATAGTTTTTAAAATTATACGCATCTGAGTATAATTACGCATCTGTTTGCAGCCACTTTCATACGCTAGTGTAAATGATGAGATAGGGGGCGTGGCCAGCAGCAGGTAATTTGGATTTAAAGTGACAAGACGCCCTAAAACAGAACTGAGCAAATCAAACTAACACCATCAACGTAAAGATAACAAGCTAATAGTCACTTGGAGTGTCTAATATCTGAAGCTAACACAAATAGCCCCATGAGCATACTTTCCAGTGTGGAAAGGTTTGAAATACCTTTTTATAATCACCTAAGTTAATTGGTCATGACACTTTTGAATTTAAACAGAAAGTATAGCTCTGGTGCACAGAGTTTAGCGACATGCATGTTGTTTAGTAGAGAAAATGCTGGCAATGGGAACAAGTTTTAGTTTTTTGAGACACCAGAACATAAATAAAATTGAGTTACTATTTGTCTTCATTCTTGATTAGCAATTCTCAAATTAAATTATTCCACAAAACCCTATTTTAATACTTTAGCTTCTCTTACTTGGTGTTGACCGGAGTATAGGGGTTGTAGAAAGCTCTGATGACGTTGTGAGCAAACCAAGAACACGCCACAATGGCACACATGCCTGCAGAGAGAGAGTCAACAGGAAAGATCAACCATTTTGTTAACACATCAAAATTCAAAAGGATAGAAACTATTTTTTATCCCTTTTAACAGCAGCCCCCTCTGACTCCAGCACAATTGGCTGTCAGTGAAGTCTTCAAAGCTCTTTGGACATCAGATGTTAGAATCAGAGCCAGCAGAGCTGAACTCATTCAGTCCAATGACCACCAGAGGGCAAATGAGTGGGAAGAAAGAGCTTTGGACTTGGGATTAAATGTTCCCCAAGGTTCACTTATGGGCAGCAACAGAACTGAGTACATCTTTGATTCACACCAGTCCGGTTTAGTCCGCTTTAATTAAACTCCAGTTTGTTTGCCTAGAACGTTTGAAATGCTTGGGGAGGTGTGAATGTGCAATCAAACTCTGATGCGGACCAAACAACTGAACTCTGGTTCGTCTACAAACTTTGGTTTCAGTTTAGCTAAGGTGAACCTTTGGTACCTTTGGTTTGAATGTATACGTGAATGCCAAGCGGACTGGAAACCATTCCAGAAGCAGGAAGTGAACAACAATGCAGGGCATGCTGGGTAAATAAAGTGACCCAGAATGCCAAAGCAAACAAGCTAATTTAGCGCTAGTATGCGAAATGGCTTGTGATCTTTTACCAAAAACAAAAGACAAATCCTACAACCGCTAAAATCTGATGCCACTTCATTTTTGCTTACATTTCATAAAGAATGAAGTTGCTCTCAGTGTCTTCTTCAGAGGTTTTCATGTAATTTGCTTCAGTGCAGCGCCATCACAGGTGAGGAGGGGAACAGATTTTTTAAAGTGTTTGTTTCATTTGACACAATGGAGACTGAAAGAGAGTTGCACCAACTGAAAATGTAACAAGTCTTTTGATTCTCCAATTGAGCCAGTTAGGAAAAAACAACTGATACAACTGATTCTTTTGCAAAGAATCAGTTGCATTGTTATTGCATTTACATGCAATAACAATGCATGTAAATCTACAGAATGTTGGGAATCCACGTTTACATCTTAAAGTAGTCCTATTCTTTAGCTCAAACTAACATCAACAGTTTGGAGGGTTTTCATCCTCACCTCCTATAAGCAGAATAATTCCTCCTATCATGGCAATGCGAGACTTGCGTAGTTTGTCACTTCCTCCACAAGTGGTGCACTTCATTCCCATGCAGGCCACGCCCAGACCCGCCACGGACACGATTATGCCGACTATCATCAAGGCGCGGGTCGCCTGGAGCGAAGCTGGAGAAGGAAACAAAGATGGTGAGGTAGCTGTGTGAGGGTTTTAAAAACAGTGAACAAAGATGCCTTTCAGAGGAATGCGTACGATGGCATTTTAGGGCCTTTGTAGAAAAAACAAGAATAAGGAGGAGCAAATTTATGCCAAAAAGCTCAGAAATATTTAGATTAATCTCAGAAATTTTTAGAAAAAATTTGGAAATTTCTGAGTTCCAAAAATGGAAAATTTTTGACATTTCTTAAGAAAATTTCTCAGATTTATCAAGCTCAGAAATTTCTAAGTTTTGAGCTACAAAATTTCAGAGAAAAACTTTTGATTGATCTCAAAGGTTTTAGAGAAAAAAACGTGAAAATTTCTGAGTTTCAAAATTTTTACATTTTGATTATTGAAATTCAGAACCTTTTCCTTTTTTTCTAGCAAATTTTCCAATTTCTTTTCTAGAAAATTTTTGAAATGGAATAGTCAAAAATTTGCTAGAAAACAACTGAGAATATTTAATATTATGTTGAGTTCAAAAGTCAAACAATTTTCAACTGAGAAATTTCAATGTTTTTTTCTAGAAAATTTCTTAGATTGAAGTAAAAGATTTTCTAAAATTTTTTTGAATTTTTCAGAAATCAGAAATGTCCAAAATCTGAAAATGTTTGACATTTGAAATTCAGAAATTTCTAAAAAAAAATTCTAGAAAATCTAGGACAAACTCTGCCAATAGACTCAATATTTGAATTTTTTGACAGAAATTTACTCATTTTTTTTTATTTTTCTATCTACAGTGGCCAGAATACACCATTATAAATATGCAACTCCTGCTCAAGTAAATTAGAAAATATCAGAAAAACACAAAAGTGGAAGAAGAAACATAAAAAACAGGGACTGAGGCTTTATCTGAGTGTATAGAGGTTGTAAATTAACTTCCTGTTACTGGCAGGGAAGCCATGGGAGACTCATGAACACGCTAACAATGAGAAACAACACATTTTTCTTCACTTGAACTGAATCCAAATGGTAAAACCTTTCATCAGCCTGTAAACCTTTCACAGGGTGAGGCCCCTCTTTGTCCAAATCCTGCCTCTGTCCACCTAGAACCAGTCTGTGCCAGCCGAGGCCATCCCAGCCCTCCCCAAACAGACCAAAACCGCCCAGCATGGAGCGAGGGAGACTCGATATAACATGTAAATCAGAGGAAAATGGGAAACAATAGGGAGGATTATGCATCTTACTTCTATATAATCACATTCTTGTTTCTAAATTGACCTCCAAAGTCAAGGAGAAATCCACCAAGAAGCTTTCACTCGTCAGGAGTACAAAAGTTATTATTTTCTGAACAACTGTAGATTCCTGTTATAAGTTAAAACTTGAATGTTTCACCACTTTGCAACGGTCTGAGATTTTCCCCTGACTGGAATATTAAAAAATAATCCAGAAATCACCAAGCTTCCAGGATCAAAAGTGAAAACTTCTCCTATAAATGCTTAAATTTCAACACAAATCCTCAATCCAACATTTTTATATTTGTTTATTGAAACTGACAATAGAAAAAAAATTTGATTTCAATGATTTCACAACGCAGATAAATTGAAAGATTTTAATGTAAGATTTAAAGGGGTGTGCAAATAATGCTATTCTATAGCACTGCCACTTTGATTGGTTGGACTATAAATCAATAACAATATATATTGTGTTAGACACTTGATCAATATCAATAGTTAATAGATTTCTCAACAATTTCACTGAACTCTGATCCAGAACCACACAGCTAAGCTAGGCTGGTGGAATAAACTAGCTAACTCTCTCTGGTTACCTAGCAACTCGTTCATTCCTTGGTTACCTAGCAACAACCTACTGAGTAACTGCCACAGCAGTAGTTTAAAGTTTCACCTCATAACTATTTAAAAATTAAAAAAAAAACAACAGCATGGAGTGAAAACTGTGGATAAAACAGGAAAGATCACATCACCAGTCTGGCAGTATTTCAGATTAATTGTTATTTATCAATATCGACTGATATAAAACATTGTAATATTGGGATTTTTCACCATGTTCTGAGAGTTTATTATGAGACAAATAATCTGTGAAAAGATCAACAACTTACAGTTACAGGAAAACCGTTTATCCATCATGCTAACTAGACTGAGCATTCAGAACAGGCTAAGCTAGCTGCAGCGTACCAAACACCAGATTGTGATTGGTAGCTCTAAGACCCGCCTCCTGGCTCTGATTGGTTATTTCTAGCTGGCACTAGGAGAAGGTGGAGAAGCTACATTTTTTTTCACAGATTATCTGCCTCATGTTATACAGAATTATACTGTCACAAAAATGGTGACGGTTTCAAAAAAAATATGTAAAATATAAAAGTTAAGTAATGCAGCTTTAAAGGCTGTAGAAATATCAGTATTTTTTCAGCGCTGAAGACGGATTATACGAGCCACACTTGGCTTGTGACAACAGCTTGTTGACAATAGGGTGAAACTCAGAAGTTTGTGTTGAATGTAACACGACCAGACTTCCTGTCACCGCCCGTCCTGAGAATCACACGGAGCGTATGCTGAGGGGTCAGAGGTACGAGACGCAGAGGAAGAGAAAACAACACATTGTTCTCTGCAAAAACACTGAATCTTACCAAGCGTTTTAAACATCTTAGTACTCGTGCAATAAGACAAAACTAACTTACAAGCCTCTTTTCAGTAGGAAATAAGAACTTGTTTTAAGTAAATAATCCCTTAATATTGATTTTAAAAAGTACTTGTTCCATTGGCAGATTATTTTACTAAGACATTTTTCCATGTTATAAGTAAAATAATCTGCCAGAACTAGTACTTTTTTAAAATCAATATTAAGGAATCAAATAAATTACTCCAGCACTGATCAAATTATCAATCATTACATCATCAGATGGACCAAAATATAAAGTCAAGTGGACATTTTGGTGTTTTAAGGACTAAATTGACAATAATTCATATGAGTAGCAAAAATTGTTGGTTAAACATGTTTATTCTTCATTCAGTGGGTAGAGAATCCAGAATAATAAAATTACTCAAGAAAAAGTAAAATTTACAGTGTAAAAAAATACTCTTAAAAGTACATTTTTTTCAAAAATATTACTCAAGAAAATGTAATTGATTACATTTAAGTAGTTACTAACTGGTTATTTATATGAATTACTTTAAGTTTGATCTCTAAAATATCAAAATGTACACATAAGTTTATATTCTGGTTTAGTTAAATATTAATGATTGTTCTTTTATCAGTAAGGAGCATTTTTTTCCCTGTTATTGAGTAATTTCTCCACTTTTACTTGAATAAAACCGTGTAAAAGTGTCGCTAATTGCGCGCATGTTTTCGGCTCGTCTTACTGTCGAGCTGCAGGATGGAGTCGTATATTTTGCACTGCAGCTGTCCGGTGCTCTGGAAGGCGCAGGACATCCACAGCCCCTGGTACATGGCCACGGCCGTGATGATGTTGTCCCCGATGTAGGCGGACATCTTCCACTGAGGCAGGACGGTCCCCACGATCAGCCCCACGATGCCCACCAGAGACAGGAAGAAGCCCAGAAGCTGGATCCCGGAGTTAGCCATGGTTCAGTCAAACGAGGTTCTGTCCGAAAAGGTTAAAAATATCAAGCTTCCGCAGCTCTGTTAGGTTCAATAACGGGATAAAATCTGCATGCAGTGGAGCTGGAGGTGAGGAAAGGAGGGTGGGAACCACGGAGGGGTGATGGTGATGGTGGGAGTGGGAGTGATGCTTCCTACTTCTGTCCTGGTGTCAAACCACAGGAATTATTTAGGAAAATAACAATAAAAAGTTTACAGTTTGGTTCAACTTGTATCAGATTTAAACAGAAGTAGATAAAAACAAAGAGGCTCAACATTCAGGAGTTTACTACAACATACAGAGGCAGAAAAAAAGGAGATGGAAATTTCTGCCAAAATATATGAGACATTTTCTAGAAAAAAGTAAATAAAGTCAAAAAATGTAACTATTTAAACAAAAATGTTCTAAATAAAAAATAAAACATTTTGAGATTGACCTAAACATTTTCTAGAAAAAAAACTTGAAAATTTCTGATTGAAAAGTTGAAGAATTGCTTAAAAATGAAAAATTTAAATTAATCTTAATGATTTTTTTAAGAAGAAAAACATGGATATTTCAATTTGAAAAGTTGAAAAATTGCTCAAGAAAATAAAAAAATAAAAATGAACAATGAACATTTGAGATTAATCTCAAATTTGTTTTTGAAATTTTTCTAAAGAAAAAATGTTCGACTTTTGAAATTCAGAAGATGTCCAAAAGTCGAAAATGCTTAACTTTGGAAGCTAAGAAACAGATTTTTATAGACAATTTCTGAGATGAATCTCAAAATTTAATTTTTAAAATTATTTTTTATCATGTTTTCAAAGTATAAAATTTCCAAGTTTTTCCTCGAAATTTTTTTAGATTAATCAAAAAAATTGAATTTTTTTTTTCTCTAGGAAAATTGTGACTTTTCATGATCAGAAATATTAATCTCAATATTTTCAAGAAGAAAACCTGAATTTTTGTAGATAAAAACTCAGAATAGGTGACGTTCTGATGGGACGCAACTTAACACATTTCAAAGTTATTTTCAAGAACATTTCTGAGATTAATCTAAACATTTTTGAGTTTTTTCTTATCTTCTCAACCTCAGAAATTTCTACGTTTATTCTGGAAAATTTCTGAGATTTATCTAAATTTGTAAGAAAAAAACTCAAAACTGTTGAGATTAATCTTGTACATTTTCTAGAAAATCTTCAGTTTCAAAAGTCGAAAACCTGAAGCAAGATAAGTTTAGTCTGATTTAACTTCAGACAGCGAGCAAAAAAGGTGTATGTGTCTTTTTACTAGGTGGATGAAAATATCTGCTTTCAATTGTAATTCTTTTTTTTTTTTACTTTTTTGGCACTAATTCTCTTCCGTAGTATCACGATGGCTCATTTAGCTGTTTATAATTAAAACATGGTTTAAATGCTACCTAAAAAAGGTCATACTTGGGTTAATGATGATCAAGTATGACCTTGGGTCATCATTGATTGATTAATCTCAAAGCTCGGTTCTGCAGATCCAACTCCTCTCTGTCTTGTTCTGGTCCTTCAGTTTCTCATGTTCTTGGGTTTCCAGCCTCTCCTGTCACTATAACTCTCCTCCTTTCAGCTGCTGAAGCAACAAATAGCCCATTGTTGCAGCCAGGAATTAATCTGCTTCTCATTGAAACAAACGATAAAGACGAAGGTTTCTACTTTTTTTGTTTGTTTGTTTATTTGGATTAGAGAAAATAAGAAAAATTTGTAGATGAAAAAATCTAGCAGTCAGGAACATAATGGATGAGGAAGAGGAGCAGGAGAATCCCAGTCCTTCCAGTGCTGTTACTACTGGAAACCTGATTTAAATGATGTCCTCATCCAAAGAAAAACTCCCCACACCACCCATTTCCAGTCATCTCTACCCTTTTCCCACTTCTTTAACGCGTAAACACACATTCTTCTTGGTGGTTTCGCCGTCACACAATGCTCAGAAGGAGCCAAAGAAGAAAAAAACGTCTATATCAGCCCTGACAGCATTCCTCTGCCTCCTCTTTCTGAGGCCTCCTGTGGGTCTGAGCTGAGCAGTACAGTACAAAGTCAACGGCTGAAGTCCTTTAAGTGGAAGTCACTGAGGCATCAGCGATAAAACACTTTTCTCCTGAAAAGGCTGTGTGGGGGTGTGAATGAGGGCGGCGGCGCCTGTCCTCGTCTTGGTCTTGTGGCTTCATTCTTCTGGTCTGTAGTCGCTTCATTGAGCGTCAGGATGGAGCGCAAGAAAAACAAGATTAAAAAAAAAAAAAAAGAACGCTAGCAGAAATAATATGTAACTAACACCTAAATATATATATCTTTTGCTGATAACGTGTCTAAACAAGTTATTTAGGGTTCTATTTCTGTGTTTGTGTGAATTTTGCTGAGCTGCAGTGTTGCTGCCATAACAACCAACAGTTTTTTTTTATTTTTTATTTAAAAAGAAAGTCTAAGAAGTCAATAAATAAATAAATAAATAATAGCAACAAAGTCTATCTTCCAGACCCTTCCCCCTTCAGCTCATCCCCTCTTAGCCACGCCCCTCAGTGGCTCTTGGCTCCGCCCACTTCATAAAGTTTTTAGAATTTGTCAAAGGGGCGGGGCTTCTCACTTATACTGCAGAGGTGATCTATTATGCTTTCCTAAACAGGTTAAAATATATCTATGGTCTATTCAAAACATTTTAAATGCATTTTTTAAACAATCACTTCAGTTCTGCCTGTTTTGAGCTTCTTTCAAAATTAGCTTCTTTAACAACTTCATATCACTTTAAATCCAAGTAAGCTGCTGCTGGCCACGCCCCCCGACTCACTGTTCACACTCACACATAAAAATGGCTGCAAACAGATATGCAATTATAGAACCGTACATCTTTGTACACAGGCTGAAATGTGTGGGAATCCCTGATGTATAGCATAATGTTTTTAAAATTCATGATTTTAACTGAATTCATGGTTGCATCTCATGATGATTATTTTCATTTCCATGAGAAAGTTTAACAAATAAAGAGGAAAAAGAAACAAGTGATGAAGTTTTATTTACATAACCAAACCTAGATGTACCACTACAGACACTTTAGTCTTAATAATCCAACTTCAGTTAATAAAGTAAAACTTTAAATGCAGATTTATCCAACAAGGAAGAGGAGAAATACTGACTGAAAGTATTACTTTGCAGTTCTAACCAATGTGTCTGTAGTATGTGATAGTAAGAAAATACCACATATGACAAAAACTGCAGACTTATCTAATGCACAAACACTCTGACCAAACACAGACATATTTATGCTCCCCTTCTAACCAGCATTGTTACTCTGATATGCTCAGCTTTGTTCAAATGCAGGTTTACCCTGAATAATCAACCAATTGGTTGGTTGTGTGAGGCTCACTGTTTTCCACATAAACGGTTTTTCTTTTAACTGCACTACATTAATGTAGTTGTCAAAATGTTGTTTTATCCGTTACATGACTCAACCTGCGTAAATTTGTCCTAAAAAGCTACTTTAAGCTAATGCTACACATGCTGTGGATGGAAGGGAAGTTCAAATTCGGATTATATTGTAGATTCTGCCTAACGCTAACGCTTTCAGTTTGCTCAGACGCAGAGAAAAAAAGTAGCAACTAAAGCTAATTATGGTAGCAATATTGGGTTGATTTAACTTGATCTGTGAATGTCAGTGGATGTTTTGTACTAATAGTAAAATGGTTTCTATTTTAAAACATGTACACTTTTGAGAGCCAGTAATAAGAAATGTTCTCATGTTTGAGATTTTAACTTGTACATTTCTTCAGAGTTTCTTCCAGACTGTAATCTGGTATCTAAAACAAAACCAAAGGAACAGGAAAGTAAATCCCTTTAAGGATTTTATCAAATAAAACTGGAGTTTTCAGTTGGATCTGATTCAAAATCCAATACAAACACTAAAGAAACATGTAATTATAATAATAATAGTAAAATCCCTGCTTCAGAATGTGGCTTTCTTAAACACAACAACAGAAGTGCAGCAATAAAACATGAAACAACACTGCAGAGGTTCCCTTGGCTGCTGCAGCCTTGATTAAAATATATACACTGCCCTCTACTGGATAAAAATAAACTACACCCAGTGAGTTTTAAGTGCAAAATGCACAAAATTCAAGTTTTTGGCATCATAAAACTGCACTGAATACATAAATTGTAGAAAAATAACACATTTGATTCAACATTTGGCATCTGTTTACTTTTCAGAGAAAGGCAACTTCACAAAACAACAAGCTGACCAGAACCAAACAAAACCGCTTGGTCAAGGAAAGTCCAACTTGGGGGGCGCTTGGAGTTTGACCTGCACAGCGTGTTTTAGCGATGCTGTCCTTTATGGGAACGGGTTGTCCGGTGTGTAATTAAAACTAGCATCCAGGAACACGGCCAGGGTTCCCAGGGTGGTGATGATGACAAACAGCCACAGGAAGAGGCGGTCCACCACCAGGGCGATGAACTGCCAATCTCCTGTCATCTGGAACACAAACGGTACTTCCTGTTAGTGCTGACTCAGCTCCATTCAGCGCCACAAATCAGAAATGGTTTGGGCTAAAGGTGGATAAAATACTCGGCTCTTGTATTTCAGTAAAAGTATTGATACTCATGGTTAAAGCTTGCTCAGTCTACCACCTGTAAAAATCTCTAAGGCAGTATACTAGGGTCATTGTAGGTAGAAAAAAACTTTCCACAAAAACAAAAAACTCCAATATTTTTGACTTTATTAACTCCTGAAATGTCCAATTTGTGAGAAAACACTAAAATTTTGAAATGAGTCTTTCAAATTTTCAAGAAAAATCTTTGAAATGTCTTAGTTCACAAGTTTTTTCTTGAAAATTTCTGAGATTAATCTAAAAATTTGAGTGTTTTCTTACAAATTGGAAATTTCTTAGTTCAAAATGTCAAAAACAGGCTTTTGGATACTTTTTGAAGTTTAAAAGTTGAAACTCAAAATGTCCAAAGAATTTCAAAAGTCAACATTTTTCAACTTCTGAAACTGAGAAATTTCCAAGTTTTTTCTAAAAACGTTCTGAGATCAATATCAAAATTTCTGAGTTTTTTTCTCACAAATTTTGACTTTTAAATCAGAAATTAAAATTTTTATTATTCTCAAAATATCAACATTTTTGGCGGAAATTTTTTCTCTTCTTCTGTCTACGACGGCCCTCAAACGCCGTTGTACAAACTTAAGCATAAAAATGTAATTAGAAAGTGACAAATATTTTCTACAAGGAGGAAAAAAAACTAGGAGATTCTCCCCACAAACAGCAACACTGGTAATGAAATGGTGCCATAATTAACATAGATGCTTACCAACATCAGACATTGAACTAACAGCGAACTACAAAGCCATTCTGAGTCAAAGGAACAAGCTTCTTAGAAATGTAGTGCAGTTGAAAGTCAAAAGTTCCCCAGAAAATAAATAATCAAATAAAGATACTCAAAAAATGTACTTAACTACAGCACTAAAGTAAATGTACTTCTTTACAATCCGCCACTCGTACGGCCCAAACACTCACTGAATCGTCCGTGTCCTGCTTCTTCAGCTGCTCGGCTATGTAGGTCACGGCATCGATGGCCGACTTCAGGTTGGGAGGGAGGATCAGGCAGAACCGGTCCGAGTCCGGGAGCTGTTGGAGCTGCACTGTGCTCTCACACCTGAAATAAATGCACAAAGGGAAAGAGTGAGGAATGGATTTCTAGCTTACCCAAAATGTGGCTAGCTTAGCTTAGCTACCTTAGCTTACTACCTCATCATCATATTTAATTAATTTTTGGTGCTGTATCACCTGAATGAAAAATGGTGGAAATTTTGGCCTCAAAACACGAGTGACAGTATAGAAACTAAGATAAAACTTGGCAGTTAGCGGTAACATACCACCAGTTAGCACATTAGCTAGCATACCATGTTAAAATTCTATCAGTAACTGTGGTTAGTTTTTTGTATGGTATCAACTGAATGAACATTACCAAGATTTTGATAACAAAACATCTGTGCATATAAATTGATATATCCAAACAGTACTTAGCATGTAAGGTTATCACACCAGGTTAGCATGCGAGCTAAACGTAATCCATTAAAATTCTGTCACAGTTAGCAGGTTTAATGTGATGACTTTTTGTGTTGTTTAAGTTAGAATTTAGACCACAACAAAATCAAACTGATAAATTCAGAGAAATCCTAGCATAAAAATTTTGCATATTATCTTAAAATTCTATCACAGGATATTCATTTAAACATAGCATGTTTAGCTAGGTTAGCATGTTGTTATGAATAGATCATTAGTAAGTCGAAAACATGTTAACTGTGACAATATTTATTATTTTCACTATCAAATGTTAGCATGCTAAGCTAAGGCTTGTCAGAAATGTTAAAATTAAGTCAAACTTGTTTGTATAGCACAGTCCAGCCAGTAGGTACTTAAACAAAACAAATAAACAAACATGACATTGCAGTGGCCATTCAGTGATTTATACACTAGTATTTTGATGTCAAATCTGACAATTTCCAACATTTTTTCACTTGTTTGTGCAATAACTGTCAGTCTACACAGTGTGTGGTTAAAACTGTGACACAACACCGTTCACAGGCTCCATAAGCTGTGATTTATGTCGTGACTCAGTAGCATAGCACTGTTGCATACCATCAGTGACTTTATCTGTCCTGCATGAGGCAACCATGACGGACTCAATGTTGCCCCCATGCAGTTGGGGGCAACATTTATGTGATGCATTGACCTCTGAAGGATTCTTCAGTCACAGCTGTTCCTTCAAAAACAAAATGTAGACCAAAAAAACTGCAGGTGGAAGCATTTGATTTTTATACATAAAGAATTATTCAGACAGCAGAATCCTTCCACATGCAAGATTTTTTCAAACATCCTGCATTAATCGTGGACTTTGTCTTTTTTAAATGTATTTTATCCGTCCTCAAACCAGGTTTTACTTTATATAATGGTCCTGTGCATCCAGTGCACATCCAATAAACATTAGCCATGTTTCCATCAACTTTAATTTTGCGCATTTTGAAGGTGAGAAAAGAACAGAAAGGGAGAAATGGCCGCCACTGTTGAGTGATTGGGCCATAAGAGGCTTGATGTTCAAGGGAGTAGGAACAAAGAGCTTTCATTGACATATCTGCATTTTACTTCTGCTGTTTACTTTGCAAGGCAATCAGACCAAAAGGATTTTGGTTAATTTGCCTGTTTGTTTGTTTTAACTTGGTGGAAACGGTGTAAAAAAGTTTTCCTTACTCATACGGCTAACCCTACTTTGGACGCCTGAGATCCAGAAGGTTGACGATAAATTGTCACAGAAGTTTTTCCAATAAGCGATAATATTGTTGTTTTCAGACTTTTTCCAAATAATGGTAATACAATGGGGGCCTAATGATGCAAGAACACAAATTTAAATTCTAATGAACATTTAACATCGGAATATCAAAATAAATAAAACAAAACAAGCGACAAATAAAATTAATTATGAAGTCTCTCATAATTATGAAGTTAATTATGAATATAACTGTCCTTAAAAAGGACAGTTATATTTACAACTAGCCCCTTTACTTTAAATAAAAACACAATAAATAACCTTAAACTACAGAGCAATGGCTCCCAATGAAGTTGTTAAATTAAACAGCTAAAATACACAACATTAATTATAACGGTGGAAAAAAAAAACATGGCATAATTATACATGAAACCCTGTTCATAATTTAATTTATCTTAAATACATGTTAAAATATAATACTTGTAAAGAAAACACAGAGTAATTCAAACTACAGTTACAGAGGGCAACAGAAAAGTGGGGGACGGGCTGACAGTTACTGGTTGCTACGGCGACCACCAACTGCCAAGGGCGGGGTAACAGTAACTCATGTGGCAACAAAAGTCGGGAGAAAATACCTTTTTGACTCTACAAAATGAATTTAAAGAAGAAGTAAACCAGTTTTGACGAACGTTACCATTACAATATTATTAAAACAAAACTCGTTTTTTAAAAGCGTGTTCAGCTAAAGGCTCGCCTGTAGTTTCTGAAGGCTCTAAACATTAGGGTGAGTGTTTTGCGTTTTTAGCTTCGTCTCAAGCCCAGGTAATCGCAATGTTCAGCTCTCCAGCAATCTGCGGTATTGAATGTGGCCGGTATGCAGCACGCATAGCACTATTAACTGTTCCTTTTCACTAATCTACAAGCACACGCATCGGCCTTCAATCAGCTGCTTCATTCATGTGCTGTCGCTTTGTCTCTGTGTGTCTGGCTCGTCTGACCCCTTCCTTCTGCTGGTGCCACACTTTGCCACCACGCACGCCGTGTAATTGTACACTACATACACAGACTGTATAATAAATGGCCTCACTGTGACAGGTGGGCGCAAACTTATACAACCGGAATGCATTCAAAGAAATAAAAGTGTTTCAGGAATCGAATGATGAAGAACCGGGAAAGCTAATTGTGTATCCAGGACAGTAATTTGATGATAACAAATTTGCTGGACATTTTGAGATCATTTTCAAGTAATGTATTGACAATAGTTCAGGTTTGCCCTCTCAAAGACCAGTAAATTTTAATTTTGTACAGAACACTCCACACTGACACTGGAAGACATTTTAAATGTCCAAAAAAAAAACTATTGTTTGTATTTATTTATTTCAAGTAGACCTTTCACAATAAGCAATAAATCAATTAATAGGATAATAAATTAAAACAAACTCAAAAATGTCCATTTGCATGATTTATAATTTTTCTCTTTCTACCAAAAACGACACCAGAGTTCAGTCTGGTGTTTTGGTCTCAACTAGCTCTATTTTGAAGGATAATTAAGTCTACAGAAACTTCATAATTCATATTATTTGTCGTTTATCTCTTTGGATATTCCAATGTTAAATGTTCATTAGAATTTAAAGTTGTGTTCTTGCATTATTATCCCACTACCTTTATATTACTTGAAAGTAGTCTCAAAACAACAATATTATCGTTTATCGCAATAACTTCTGGGACAATTTATTGTCAACCTTCTGGACATGAGAAAAACACTTTTTTCCACCGTTTCTACCAAATTAAAACACACAAAGAGGTAAAATTAACTAAAATACCTTCAGTCTGATTTCCTTGCAAGCTAAACAGCAGAAGCAAAATGCAAATATGTCGATGAAAGCTCTTTGTTTCTACTCCATTGAACATCAGGCCTCTTGTGGCCCGATCACTCAACAATGACGGCCATCTCTCCCTTTCTGTTCTTTCGCCACCCTCCACCTCCTTTCAGTGGGATTACCCCCTAATGCCCAACCTAAATAGAGGCTTAGTGGCTGGCGACTGTCAATGGGAGTGCGGGGCTTAGCTGAGGCTGAATCTGATGCCTCTGGAACGGGCAGGGAGATGCCGAAGAACCGGGTCGGGTTCATGAGAGCGCCAAAATGCTTCTGATGCCAGAGTCAAGTGGCAAGTCTCAGGATTTTTTTTTTTCAACATTAGCCACAGTGAAGCCAGCTGTGACTTTTTATCTGTAAAATAAACATGTACAAATGAAATACACTTTTTTGATTACATTTCAAACAAATCCCAAAAAGTAGGCTGAGTTACAAATTCTGAAATTTTAAAGGTTAGGATGGGTCTGTCAATTATATAGACAATGAGATATCAGTCTGGTTATTTCAGACTATTTTTTGTTTTAGGACGTCTTGTCGCTTTAAATCCTAATAAGCTGCTGCTGGCTCCCAAATCAACGTTTACACTCGCACGTGAGAATGGCTACAAAAAGATGCGCAATTATACAATCATACATCTTTGAAAAGCAGAAGTGGAGCCTCCTGCACACCCAACAAGAATGCGGCAAGTGGTTTCTGGATGGTAAGTCAACAACAAAGCACTTGCCTTTTCCAGCAGTCATTGTACAGCGCATACAGCAGTAAATAGCATAAATAAAATGGATTATGGAGATGAAGGTGTAAAGAAGGATTCATCATAAAATCAAAAAAATGATGGGCAACCCTGACATCCTCTTCATGAGACTGTCTTGGGAGAACAGAGTATTTTCAGTCAGAGGCGTCTTCAGATTCACTGTAATATAAACTGCTACAGGAGATGTTTCCTGCCAACAGCCATCACTGTCGACGATAACTCTTAGAAGACTTGAATTAATGAGTTATAACATCATTCAATTTCCTTTTGGGGTCAATAAAATATTTTTGAACTGAATTTGAAAACCAGCTCATCAGATGTGCTGGAGTTCCACTTGGGTTGCTAGGTAACAGTGCTGGGCTCAGCTGGGTTGCTAGGTAACGGCAAAGTGCCTTTTGATTGTGACTGTCATAATAAACAATAAATCAATTGTATAATTAAAATGCACTTGATAATTTCCATTCTGATATTTTTTGAAGGGCAATTTTGTTGAGACATTATAATCTATTTTATTTATGGTTTTGTTTGCAAGTGGTTTTTATTTCCGTTTTCTTTGTTTTTGTTTGTTGTGTTTTATTTTAGATAATTAACAAATCTTCTAGTTAGAGTGTGAAATGTTCTGTACAAAATTAAAGTTTGTTTTTAACAGGGCAAGCTTGCATTATTGTTCCATTATCAATATATTACTTGTAAATGGTCTGAAAACAACAGTAGAATCATTTATCGCAATAATTACTTTCCGGTAAAATTTATCCTTGTGAAAGACCTAATAGTGACTTAACAATCGGTAGGATTTTGAAACAGCTTACTTTCCAGTCACCAAAAAACATTATTTATTGCCAAAAAAAGTTTTATTTTTGTAAGCAGTAGAGACCTAAATGGAAGCATAAAAATGTCCAAAATGTGAATTTTACATAAAAGGTCTCCTTTAATCTAAAAATTAGCTTTTCCTTTGACCTTCCTAAGCATAACCCTACCTCCCTCTCCATGGTAAGACAAGATCAGGGTTGATCTTGCGAAAGAAGTACTCTCCTCCAGGTTGGCGTCCACTGAAACCACGGAACGACGTGTCGTCCTTCTCAGAGTCCTCCTCCAGTAAAGGTTCTTCTGGGTTTGGTCTCATCATGCCAATGTATCTGGGCAGGATGTGAATGAACACCTGCAAATTTAGGTGTAACATTAAGGTGAAGCTGTGAAATGGGATTTTTAAATTGGTACTGACTCTTTACACACAACATTACACTTTTCAGAAAGTGGGCCATCCGCCATGATGCATTAGATTTTTAGCCTACAGTTGATAGCCTAGCATCACTTTTATTCAGTTGATTTCACTGTAAAATGGTCTTAGTTGTGATTTGTCTGCAAACAGACAAGTATGCAAACCAAACTTGTTTTTTTTGTGTGTAACTTTTAACGAGGAAGGAAGATGGCGGCAATGGCTAACAGGAAGGACTAGCAGACCTCAGTGTACTTGTGGATTTGAGCTAACACTTCTTACAAAATACAAAGATTAAAGTTCATATGCTTTATTAGTAAGTATGATGCAATCAGATATTTGCATTATTGCATATATTTATTTAAATATATGTATATAGTTTATCCTGCTAGCTTGGTGCTCTTAGGGGCCCCCAAGTTAAGCTAGCTAGCCATTTCCAACTTTTGTAACCACTGCCGTCTGTTAGCCCCAACTGTGTGTGCTACTTTAACAGACAAATTAGCTCAACTTGAACAAGCAGAAACTATAACTATGTTGGAAAAAACAACTTGGAAAAATAATCACGTTCAATACTCCTGTTCCTAATTTACGATGTCCATCATGGCACCTCAACGTGATTAAGTGACGTAGTGTCAATAGGAAGGCGATTCTTACCTTTCTAACCCAGTTTGGCATGATGTGGGTGCTGGGCGTTCGGTGGTGCAGGTTGAGGACGACGACACTCAGGATGACGGAGAACGTGACCAGGATCATGGTGAACATGACGTAGTTGACGATAATAGGGATGCCGAGTGAAGTTTCAGGGACTTTGTCGGCCAGCAGCAACATAAAGACAGTGAGAGTGATCAGGACGGAAATGGAGAGAGTCATCTTCTCCCCTGGAAATAGAAGAATAAAAAAACAAGTTATACACAAGCTGGTAACCCCTATTAGAGCCAGAATAAATAGCTTCAAATAGTGTTCATATTTGCTTTAAAAGAGAGCAATTCTGATTTTAAAGTGCCCTTTTTTTACTTTTCCAAACCTAATAATGGAGTCATCATCTTTGGCCAAAAGTCCTATGGTCTCTTCACAATTAGAGTCTCCAACCGGCCAAATATTCATCGACGCAGACAGAGTGTCTGCACCATGTAGCATGTGTCGTTTATGGCAAAGTAGTTTAAATAATCTGGAGTAAATTCAGGCAAAGTTGGCGATTTCATCAAATTAAGGAGGTTTGGGTAATTTTTTGAGCTAGCTATTTCCAACTTTTGTAAACACAGCTGTCCATAAGCCCCAAGTTAAGATGGCACATAAAGGACACTGTTGATAGAAAAAAAGAGGAGTACATTTCTAACAGAAATTTCTGAGTTTCGAAAGTCAGAAAAGTTTTGACTTTTGAGACTTTCCAGGTTTTCTAGAAGATTTCTGAGGTTTTTTCCAGCAAATTTTTCACTTTTCAAACTCAGACATTTCAATGTTTTTTCTAGAAAATTTCTGACAATCTCAAAATGTCTGTTTTTTTCTAGCATATTTTTGACTTTTGAAACCCTAAAATTTCCTTGGTTTTTCTTATAAACATTTTTTCCAAAAAGTTTCAGAATTTTTTGATGGAAATTTAGTCCTCTTTTTTCTATCTACAATTGCCGTTGTACCAAATAAGTGTGCTACTTCCACAGACAAGTTAGCTCAGCTTGAACAAGTAGAAACTATTTTGGCAAAAACTACTTTGGAAAACAATCTCAGCTGCTCCGTTCAATTCTCCCGTTCTTCAACATGATTAGGCAATTTTTTGTAAAAGGTCAACAACAGCTTATGATGATCGCACATAAAGCATCAGTTTCTGTATTAATTTCATGCCAAACGTGCGGACCTGCTCCAGGAGGGAGATAGAAGACGAATATAGCCAACACACTGGTGAGGATGCAGGGAACGATGATGTTGATGATGTAGAAGAGAGGCTTCCTCTCTATGATGAGGTAGAAGGTGATGTCCTCGTACAGATCATCTCCAACGTTCTTCCTGCTTGGTTTGTGACGTATGGCCCATTCTCCATTCTCTGTGGCAAAGGAAAAGACACATTAACATGTCAAAGAAATTAATAAGTACCAGAATAAATGGGTTTAGAAAATGTCTGTTTGGAACAAACCTGTGAAAGCATTTTTATCGATGACGATCTCATGGATTTCTGTCCCGTTCTCATCAAGGTAGACCTGCAGGTCGACCTCTGAAGCGTCGTAGGTGTACGAGCGGAAAACCATGCTGCAGTTTTGCCAATCAAATGGGAAATACGCCACCTACAGATTATATAACAGAACCAAACACAACATACTTTTATTTACCATCCACAAGAAGCTACATATTTGTCTCAGGCTGTTTACAAGCTTTCAAATTTTTGACACCAAGTTAATGTAGCAAAAAGCAAGAAAATTGGAATTTGATAGACACAAACCATTCATTTATAGAATATGGATTAATGTTATACCTCAATGGAGCAGGAGCTACGGTAGATGGCAGGTGGCAACCAAGAGACCATACCATTACTGTAAACCAAGACGTTAACGTACAGAGCCACGTCAAATTGCCCGTCGTGACTGTGAGGAGGAATAAAGACAAAACGTGAGACCTTTATACACACTTTATGCATAAAATCACTAATTTATTTATTGTATCAGACCCTTTGCCTCAGTCATGATGGGTTATTGTGTTGGTGGAGGCACGTCACTCACTTGTTTATGAGGTAGATGTCAGGACGCCACACCTTGTTGGGAGGAATCCTCACAACAGCAATGTTGTCGTATTCCTCCGGTTTCCATGACAACCTGTAGTCTGTCCAGTTCTGGGATGGATGCAGGAAAAACAGAAGACAGGATTGAAATGGGAAAAAAGAAAACAAAAGAAGACCAGATATTTTTTTAGTAACTGATGTCATGTTGATTATCCTGATCAGAGATTAAACCCATTAGTTAAATATATTGAAGTTTTACACTGTATTATTTTACAAAGTACAATTAAGTTGTACAAAGTACAATGTCTTATTATGCCCATTGTAGAAAGAAAAACTTGGAATAAACTTCCACAAAAAATATTAGATATTTACTAGAAAAAAAACATAGAAATTCCTGAGTGTGAAAAGTCAAAACTTTTCACACTCAGGAAAAGTGTGAAAAGTTTAACAAAAATGTTAAACTTTCCAAAAGTTTAACATTTTTGACTTTTGAAATCTCCAATGGAAACTTTCAATTTCAGAAATGTCCTTGTTTTTTCTACAAATCTTCTGAGATTAATCTCAACATTTCTGAATGTTTTGGCGGGAAATTTACTCCTTTGTTTCTTGTATCTACAATGACTCTACAACGATTAAAGGGATCCACAACTAGTTGTAACAATTAACTTTGATAAATATTCTCTTCAGATGTGAAAACAATACAGCGAAAAATACCGTAGATTAAGTTTTCTATTAAATTAAAAAAAAATATTGCTGCACATAAATGACTATGTTGGATAGATGATATATGCTACACCCTAATGCTAGCTCCGTCCACTCTGAACAGTAAGTTTCGTGCTTTGTTCTGTGTTACAAAGATTTAAAGATGCTTTATTGACACTTTAAACATCCATTCATTACCCACTGATTTGTTTAGATTCCATGTTAGCTCCTACTAATGCTGTTAGCTCCTTCTAACACTGTTAGCTACATGTAGCTAATATGGTAAAACAGTAGATCAAAAGTCAATCACATTTGTTTGGTTCAACAAATATTTTGTGTATATATAAAAGGCAACCTCTGTAAGCGATAAATGTAATAAAGATTTTGAAGTAATTTTTGAAGTAATTATGAGTTTTTATGTATGATAAACAACAACTTTTAGGTTAATGCATAAATTACAACATATTTAGGCCAGCATGTTCATCTAGTGGTGGATCCCTTTAGGTTTGTGAGTCAGAAAGTGGGCTGGTGGTACAGAAAAGTGTTTTTATGTCCATACCAGATTCATGAACACGTTTGTTGTCATCTCGCCGTTCTTTTCATTCTGTAGCAGGACAGAAAGGAAACATCTTCAGCACACATTGACATCTAAGCCTACTTTGTCATAATATATTGTTTTAGATAATCAGAAAAATACACTATCTAGTCATACTTTTGCACATTTATTTAGCAAGAAAAAACTGTACCTCTTTATAAACGTTTTTTACATGACACTATATGTATCTACATTATTGGTTCCCCTGCTTCTAACAGGCTGTACGTCTCCTCTGTGTTCTTGCGTTCTTTGAACTTTGTGTTCTTTGGTAATATTTCCAAAGCTTGTTGCCTTCAGAGTGAGATTATTTACCATCCCTTTTTGTTTTAGAAGACTGTCAGTAGCCTTTACAGTCCTGAGAGCCAATTTTTACATCCATCTAGCTAAATCACATTTGTTTAGCGCCACAAAAGCTACATGCAAAAAAATTTATTATTTTTACAGTATCTACTACAAGACATTTGTTTAGCTTTTTAAATTAAAGAACAACACTTTACACTTTGTTTTTAGGTTTTAGAATAATGAAAATGTTTTTGTATTCTCTCAAGTTTAACATTCTACTTTTATAGTGTAGCTTGGGACCAAAACACTAAAAAATGACTTTGTAAGAAGAATAGTCTTTATGCCATTAGCTATTGTCCATTTATTCAATAACTATCCCAATAATTTAGCAGAAAAGGCATTTTTTTTTTGAAAATGTTGCTTATTTTGTTGATATATGGTTTTTGATTACAATGCAATTAATTACACTGAAAAAACACAAAATTTTACCACGTATTTTGGTCTAGTTTGTAGTACAAATATCTTTGGACACATACAATAAGACAAAGCTAACTTATTTAAGCAAAATATAGAAGCTTGTTTCACGTCAATAATTCCTTACTATTGATGAAAAGTACTAGTTTCACTGGCAAATTATTTCATTTACAACATGTGAAAAAAATCAAAGTAAAATAATCTGTCCGGAAAAGTAGTACTTTTCATCAATATTAACAAATTATTTACTCAAAAAAGCTTTTATTTGCAGTAAAACCTACACCAAAAGGTAAGACTTTGTTTTTGTAGTGTAATTACAAACTCTGAAATTAACTCAATAAGTGTTTCTAATTAGTCCCACCTCTCCTGTATACACATCTTAATCAGTAATAAGTGAGGGTTTCTATTGGTTTTGCTGGATATTCACCAAGCCGATGAGCTGGGACAGCGTCATCCCCACGCGCACCGTTACCCTCTCCTTCCAGTGGCGAGCCGGCCTGACCTTCACGTTGTAGTCCTGGAACAACTTCTGATGGAGTCTTCGCTCCGTCTCCGAGGCGCCTGGCGGACCAAATATTTACTGTGACAAATAGTGCAGGAAAGAAATGTGAAACGGCTTAAAGCGAGTGACAGGATGGCTGGACAAAGTGTGCTTGAACTCCCAGCGTAAGCCTCTGAAAGGCAGCGTGTTTGTTCTCTGGATCGATAAGTCACACCTGCTGCGGTTTGGTGTTGTGTTCAATTCCCACTAAGATTACAGGCTAAAAATATCATCTGACGCTTTCTACAGGATGCATGGCTGATCTGTTATTTAATGTAGAGGTCACCGACCTCATGGCCGCTCGGTGGCAAAGAGAGAGCGTCTCATAGCAGGCGGTGAGGAAACTCGCAAAAAAGAAAAAGAAAAATGATGACTGTTGCTTCCTGGGAGACTCCCAGTAAAAGATGATTATTAGATTATTTTCGTCTAGTTTCTTGAAATAAGACAAAATCAACTTACAAGTAACTTTCAGCAAGAAATATGAGCTTGTTTTAAGTCCTAAATTCTTGAATATTGATGAAGAAGTATTAGTTCCATTGGGAGATTATTTTACTTAATGGAACAAGTGCTTTTTTAAAAAAAAAATCAACATTAAGGAATTATTTATTTAAAACTAGTTCCTATATTGTTCTAAAAAGTTATTCATAAATTAGTTTTGACTTATTTCAAGAGTACTAAGATATTTGCTCTTGAAACTAGACAAAAATATTTGTTAAAATTTTGTTTTTGCAGTGAATATATATCGCGATAGACACGTGATAAATAATACAGCTGATATATTAATAATATTCAATATGTAGAATATTCACTGAACTCTGATCCAGAGGAAAATCTTTAGCTGCTCAACCTCTCAGCTAGCTGCAAGGTTGGTGGACTCAACTAACTCACTCTCTCTTTGGTTACCTAGCAACTCACTCACTCTTTGGTTACCTAGCAACAACCTGCTGAGTAACTGCCACAGCAGCAATTTAAAGTTCCGCCATTGTGCCTCATAAGTGGTTAAAAATAAGAATAGGGTGTAAAAACTGTGAATAAAACAGGGAATACCATGGTAGCAGTTTGACAGCATTTCAGATATGTAAAATAAATAAATAATAATTAATTATCAATAGACAATTATGGATATCGACTGATATGAAACACTTATATTGTGATAAGTTTTTCAGGCATATCATCCAGCCATACCCTAAACATGTGATGGGATGGATTGTAGCCCTTTGCTGAACATCCTTGGTGGAAAATAATGTTTAACTCAACATTCAAAGCCTTGTAACATTGACAAAACACAGTTATCTAAAACAAAAACTGTCTTAACAACCACAAGGGTTCAATTACTGTATTTCAATAAAACAGTCAAGTCCAAAATTCAGCATAATCTGGAGCTGAAAATCTTCAAAATTTTCTTCAGATGCGTCAAAGTTTTCATCTTAACTTCCGTTAGAAAATCAATAAATAAATAAATAAAATGAGAAATGTGTTCAAAAGCCATTTAAATTTTTATTTTAAAAATGTGATTTTAATCTGACGATCAAGCCGAGTAAGTCAGAACACATATTCTGACTTACTCGATATGACTGTAAAAACTTAACAAAAAAACAATATCATAATAACTATAAACCCCTCCCGACCCCATTAAGGGACGAAGGGTGAACAGAAAATGGATGGATGGATGGATAATAACTTTAAATCAGACAGCTGAATTAATTCATGTTTTGATTGCATAAATAGAAAAATCAATCTTCAAAAATAGCTGCAACCAAATTTCAATTTGATTTACTATACAGTAAAATTCCTAACATTTAACTTTACTTAAATATTCATTTAAATATAATTTAAAAAATGTTTTAATTATTCAAGAAACGGAATTTAAGTCTTTCACAAGCTGTCAGACCTAACCTTCAAAAGCAGCAGAAATATCCTTTAGAGTACAACGAATCTGTGAAAAATAATATTTAAATTAATTAAAATTATTAATATGATATAATTCATTAAAATGACGCACAATTTTAGTCAGCTATCAGAAACCTTTAGAACAACAAAACAGCTTTTATGAACCACCAATCTTATTCTCCTGGCAACAGCAGGAAATAGGATTATGAGAACTGAACTAGCTTGACTGATAAATATAATAAATAAAACAGAGACAGTGAGGGACAAACAGGACACGCAAAAGGGTCAACGAGTGTCATACAGTGAGCAGCAATCGACACCGAGCTAATGTGACGGATACGCTACGAGGAAGACGGATCAAAGGGATTTCTGGGACACCGTCTCCAACAGGGACGGAAATATTTTCTGATTAGCAAACAATGACATGTTGATTTCGTTCATTAGATGGTTCTGTGGAAGAAACAGATGACAGATTTTCTTTTTTTCATAAAAAAAAACACAAACAAAAAATATTAATAAAAAGGAAATAAAAGTAAATATCTTGTTTTTTCCGAGTGTATTTCAGCTGTAGAGGTTTATTTATGTCTTTATTTTGTATTTGATGTTGTCAAGAAAGAATATCGATGTCTGACTGCACCACAGGCCACCAATCAGAAAAGTGCAACACCTTGTTTTCCTGAGTGTTATTCGGGGCCAAACAGGAATTGGGAGGGAAATTACTTTTATTTTATTTAAATAGAATTATTTTATATCTAAATTAGTTTTAAAAATTGGAAAGAATAAAAAAGAAGCTGATTTCTTCACTGTGATATAAATACGTTATAGTATTATGTAATGCTGTTATGTATGCTAAGCAAAAACAATAAGGTTTGATTATGATTATTTATTTTTTATTAGTTTGTTTACACACTCAGCAGAGAAAATATACAGAGAATATTTTGCTATTTTGATTATGTATGTATAAAAAATAAATAGATATAATAAATGTTCACCTTTTTCAGTTTACACTTTGTGTTCTTGCCATCGACAGGAATTTAAACATTGTTCATCTATTTCTGTATTAGTTTTGTCTTGTTTTTTACCCTTCTTTTGCTTTTTTTAACTTGTGTATGGAAAGGTTAAATCCTTCAATCAGACCTTATTATTCAGACACATACATGGGCCATGAAAAAACAGAAAAATTAGAAAGCAAACAATAAAAATAGAATGCAATAGAAATCGAAGCAAAAAGTGACTGAAATAAAAAAACCAAATAAATAAATAAATAATAATATAGGAAATATTTTAAAAATGAAAACTTTTAACATGTAGACAGTAAAATACATGTTAAAAGTAGGTAGATTCCCTACCTGTGCAGGTGAAACAAAGAATGCAGCAAATTATGAGAAATGAGTCCATGTTGAAACTCAACCTCATCCAACCCATGATGGCCACCATTACATCCTTGTTAAAGGCTGCAGTCGTATTGACTCCTTGGTACCGTCCCCTGAATCCAGACTACGTCCTCCAGCGGGACACTCTGTCCGTCCAGCGCGCGTCTCTCCCGCCCCTTTGGATCTTTGTGGCTCCACTGGTCAAACCACGGCCTGATTGGGCGCCTCATGCTGGGAGTCATGAAAGGGTGGAATGTGTTTGTACTGGGAGGCCTGCGGCGTAAACACCTGTTGGTGCTCACCAATCTGAGGTTAGGGGACGGGTGGGTGGAGGAAGAAGAGGAGGAGGAAGAGTAGGGGATGGGGTTATGACAGTGGAAATATTTTCGGGCAGGATGAGTAGTGAAGGTTTTTTTTTCTAGGAAGAGGTGGAGGATTGATAATCTATTGAAGATGAAGAAGATTACTGCAGGCATCTGTAGCCAATTAGACACCCTTCCCATCCTGTAACTCAGCAGTGTCCAAAATAAAGCTTGGGGCCATTTGTGGCCCTTAGAACAATTTTGTATGCCCTTCATCTTCAATAGTACAAATTTGACCTTCTTCTATAGGCATTTGATACAAATTGATAACTTTTTGACAATTTTAGGGTGAGATTTTCACAGATATGTTAGATTTTCTTAGAGAAAATGTCAGGGTAGGCCTATGGGTGATTCAAAACATGTTCATTACATTTTTCCCACAAATTTAATAATTTTCAGGTCTTAATCTGGTCAGTTCTGCCTAATTTGAGCTCCTATCAGAATGAGCTGTTTTAGGGGGTCTTGTCACTTTAAATCCAAATAATCAGCCCCCCAACTCAATGTTTACAATCACACTGGAAATGGCTGCAAACAGATGTGTAATTATACAACTGTACATCTTTAAAAAGCAGAAGTAGAGCCTCCTGCACAACCACCAAAGAACGGGTTTCTGGTGGTAAGTCAACAACAAACCCCTTTTCTTTTCCAGCAGCCATTGTACAGTGCATACAGTGGTAAAACCAGTTGATCGAACGTGCTGAAGCTTCTCTTGACTTGGTAGGTCAGGGGGGGGGGGGGGGGTACCTGCTGTTTTGTGACATTCCAGAGGTTTTTGAAATGGTTCATTTGGTTCACATGATCAACAAACGGATGTTACTACTTACAGGAATGACGAAGAAGACAACAAGAAATAGTAGGAGGATGGTTTGTTTTTGGTTCCACCAGAGCTCTGGCAGCATCAAACAGTTCATAGAAAGTTGTGTCTCATTCATCGTACTCCCAAGTGTAAGCGGCCTGAATAAGACGTCAACGTCTCCTCAAATGGCTGATAGATGATGAGCGCTAACACTATGGAGGAATTATGAATATATCTCATGTAACTGTTTACCTCCGTTGCTGCCATGATTTTTAATGACTCAAAGTGTGAACAAAGTTATTCAGATTTTAATTTTGTTTCTTATTTAATGGAAATACCACAATTGCAAATTGTGGTATTTGACATGAGCAGAATATGAACAAAGATTTGTGCACATTTGTAATGGAAGCGCAGCTACTGACAGACTGGCTTCACTGCCCTGTGGTGTGATGTAGTGATGACAAATAGACCGGTTGAGCTTTGTGGAGCCATCAAGACCAGCTGACTGAGCCACTTCAACTGAGTCTTTTTGACGCCTCTGAAATGCTTTTATTGGCTTTTATCAGATATTTTGTTCCTCCTCATGATCCATAACTTATCATACATGCAGAGGGCCAAGACATAGATGAACTGGTAAATCAAAAATTATGACTTTTTACTCACCTCTTTCTTCAAGAACTTGCTCTTTATGAAGATGATTTATGTGATTTAGTGCTTGCTCTTCTGTCATTTACTCTCCAGCTCCTTCCTCTCTGTCCTCTCCTGCCTCCTGGGTCATGTTATGCCCTCTCTCTAAAAAAACCCCTGGCTGTAAATCAGAGCCACAATGAGGGCTGAGAGAAGCGAAATGTCTCAGGTTTGCCCCATGCATGCCAATGCACCGGGTATAAATACATCGGTCACAGGGGCCCCTGTGTATTTTCATGCATCCGCTAAACAGCTAATTTGCAGTATCATGCAAGGCCAGAGTGTTAACTAAGAGTGTGAGGAAGGAGATGAGTGCAACTTGACCGGTACGGCAGTGGTAATGCTGTGTAAAGGTGTATAGTATTGAAGGGCTATCAGCAGTGTCAACAGGAAGATCTGATGAGGAAGAGTGTAAAGTTTCACCTTTAAATGCTTCACGCACTTCAAATCAAGAATATAGAAATGTAATTGAAGAAGACATAAAACAATCATCTTGCACACAGTCAGGCATTCAAATTCAAATTCAACTTTTTCACAGGAGTATGAATGGCCCGATTCCAATATTTTCAACCTCCCAAAAGATCTGATTTGTGTTACATATGTATGTGGTACTACATTGGATACATATCCGGTTATTTTTTAAAGCGTCCGCAAACTGAACGGTGACAATCCCTTTTATCTGACTTTTATATCATTGATGTCTGACATGCATCATAATTCTGCACCAACAGAAACCGGACGTGGTCAATCTGGATGTTAACAATGGCTGAAAATTATAATTATGAAAAAAAACAAAACGACGCGCATGTTGCAAAACTCAGAAACCGGAGAACCGGGACATAGAACGGAGCGACAAACTGGATGTGAAACATAAAAACAGAGAATCCGACGGTGAACAGTGAAAAATCAATATTCAGCATGGTGTGCCAGCTGACGAAGGTGCACCATGTGTTCTTCCGCAGAGGGACTAACCACCAACATGTCGTCCAAATAGACGGACAAAAACGGCAGGACCGAATCCATAAGCCGCTGGAAAGTTTGCGCTGCGCCTTTAAGACCGAAGGGAATCCGTAAAAACTCATTAAGTCCAAAAGGCGTGATAACTGCGGTTTTGGGTACATCTAAGGGATGCACTGGAACCTGACGGTAACCTCGCACCAAGTCCACCTTAGAGAAAACGGCTGCTCCAGCCAGGCGGGCAGAAAAGTCCTGAATGTGAGGAATTGGGTACTGTCATTACTGGTTGCGTTGTTAAGGCGCCGAAAATCCCCACAGGGTCGCCAACCCCCGTCTGCTTTGGGAACCACGTGCAACGGAGATGCCATGAACCTTTGGACCATGAGCACTGAACCGCTGCTGGCAGAGAAGCGGCGGCAGCATCTGGTGAGCTCTCGTTGAAAAACATGTTCAGATGTTCGCGGTCACCAATGCGGAAGTCAGCAGAAAAAGACGCGTAGAATCAAGAAACGCCATAAAACAGAACCTGACTGACAACATCAAGAAGTAGGCGATCAAAATATTTTTTAATTATCTCCCCAATATTAAATCAAGATCATAAATCTCCTGCATGTCTGGCTTATCATTAGCTTCCCATCTAAAAATGTGCTGCATTCAAGTGATTTAATCATATTTTCAGTGTTTATAGTTCAGTCATAACTTTTGGCTGTATATTCAGTTTCTTTTATTAAGCTTTAAATTAACATAATGATTTATGTTCATATCTAAAAATAATTAGGTGCTGATTTAATTACAATGAACACTGAAAAAGACCAAAAATGGAACAAAAATAAAATTATTTTTGAAGACGCTCTACAATAAAACTGCACCTTTTCAAATTGTAGTTGTAATCTGTCTGAACAATTTGTGATAAATAGTGTAGATTCTACATTTTCGTTGTTAAATTCAGCTTTTCTGCTTGGGGAATTGATAAAATAACTAACAGATATGAGGAACATATCAGGAGAAACCCGGTGTGGAGTAACCACTATTATTAGACCTAATTGGTCTAATATTAGCTGAATGCGCAGGTGATGTGCAGTGTTGAAGCATTGTGACAACAGATGGAGCCTTTGATATATATCCTCCCCTCAGATCTTTATTGAAATGACAAAAACAAAAGCACAGTTGCAGCTATGTATGTACCATAAAGGACACGTGGCGTCCTCGTGTCCCCTGATAAAGTGAGACACGGAGGACACTGATGTTCTGGACTCCAACACAAAGATTAGCCTATACACCAGTGTCTAAAGCATAAATAGGATTACTTTGGCTGCAGAAATATCCCCCAGGCATGTGCCACGCTCTCTCAAAGGCAACTAGCCAGGTTATGACAGCAGCTGCTTTTTCATGGTGTTTATGTGTTAACAGCATGTCGACATATCTGCAGCTGAAATGCTTTAAAAACACCAAAGTCACATCGTAGCGTAATACTTATTGTGGATTATGCTAAATTTAGACGGGTTGTTACAGTCCAAGCAATAACCGACACCAAGGGATTACCAAGTTCGGGCCAACAGTACTTATATTTTCTTGTTGACGCTTGCGGGGAGAATGCTCTCCATCATTTTCCTGAAGGAGCACCGAACCGTTTCAGGCTAATTTGAAGGGATCTGTGGGCGTGTGATTGAAACTGGCGTCGGCAAAAATGGCCAGAGTGCCCACAGTGGTGAAGACGACGAAGATCCAGAGGAACATGCGGTCCACCACCATGGCCACGAACTGCCAGTCCTCTTTCAGCTGTCGACAGAGAGGGATTTAGAAAAGGCAGAGAAGACGGAAACCAGAGAACATTAGGATTAGTCTGCAGGGATCTTGTGATGTAACCACAGGACAGGAAAACTCACCGCTTCGTAGTCTTTCTCAGCCTGCAGAGCCTCAGCGATGTACGTGATGGCGTCAATGGCCGACTTCAGCTCATCAGGCAGAGTGAGGTAGGAGCTCGGGCCGTCAATGAACTTCTTCAAATCGGTGCAAAGCCCCTCTGGCTGGAACCTGCAGAGCAAAGGACATAACGATGTTTTACAGATGCTAAAAACGAGTCAGAGATCCAGAGAACATCTGGATGAATGTAGAGTTCATAACAGAAGGTTTGTTGCAGGGTTTGTTTACCCATAACGCTTCCTTGAACTGGTTAGCATAGGTCTATGGCCTATATACAACATTCTCATTACATTTTTCGCACATAAATCTTAGATAATGAGATTTTAGTCTGATCAGTTCTGCCGATTTTGAGTTGTTTTAGGGCATCTTGTCACATTAATCCAAACAATCTGTTTTTGGCTGTGCCCCCCAAACTCATTTTCTTGTGCTGCTTGCAGCACGTGAAAATGACTGCAAACAGACGCGCAATTACACAACCCTGCATCTGTGGAAAGCAAAAGTGGAGCCTCCTGCACAACCAGCAAGACTGCAACAAGAGGTTTCTGGATGGTACGTCAACAACAAAATATGTGTCTTTTCCAGCTGCCATTGTACACCGCATACAGCGGTAAACATGCTGGAGTTCCACTTGAGTTGCTAGGTAACGGCATAAGGCCTGCTGATTTGTGATGTTGCATTCCAGAGGTTTGCGAAATGGCTCATATTCCAGACACCAAAAAAAAACAAACTTATAGCCAAAAAGCGTCTGGGTGTTATTTCTGTACACTTCACACTGGAACTGGAAAATATTTCAGATATCCAAAATAAGACACAACAACCAAAGACAATACTTAAAATGGAAATAAAAACCACATACAACTGAAACTATAAATAAAATAGATTATGAAGTCTTGTAAACAAAATTACCCTTCAAAAAATATATTTCTGAATGAAACTGTCAAGCTCGTTTTAATTTATTTTTTTAAATTTCATACATTTGGGACACGTATATTCCAAGAAAGTAACGTTTGTATTTCCAAACTGCAGAGACACACATTGGGTTTCAGGCCTGGTCCAGGTCCAAACACAAATTAAAATCTATAAAACTGTGAAGCAGGCAATACGTCTGCCTTCCTCTCTCCTGCCAGTCAGAGGAATAAAGGGAAGGTCAGGAGCTCCGGTGCCACTGTGGGAGCCGCTGCTTGGATCCTGCTGACCGCCCAGAATCTCTACGTGAGAATGTGTGAATGTTTCAGTGTTTACTTGTTTCCCTCAGTTACCAACCATCAGCCGGCGCCAGGAGCCGCTGGGGGAAGCCAGGAAAACGCTGTGAGGCCGCCTTGCACAGCTGCCACTGAGAAATGTTCACAGCCACGGCAATTCAAACTTTCTTTCCCCCGTCGTGACATTAAATTATATGAAAAAAGGGAGACTAGGCTGAGAGCTGAAGCACAAAACAACCTTCTAAGCTCAACCAAAATATTAAAGAATATCACAATAAACAGGAAATGTGACCAGGCTTCACAAAAATACTCACATTTTTACCAACAAAGTGCACAGATACACAAATTTAACATAACAAAAAGAAAACAAAACCACATTTTAAATAGTACTTTGTAGTTCTGAACATGTGGTTAACTGCAAATCTACAATGGTCAATTGTGAATAAAAGAAGAAACAGAATAAGTGCAACTTTCGCCAAAAACTCAGAAGTATTTAGATTCATTTCAAATATGTACAAGAAACAACTTGGACATTTTCTGATGTTGAAAACTTGCAAGAAAAAAAATTTCCACATGTACATGTATATATATTAAAAATGACTTTATTCTGGTAAAATTATGACTTCATTCTAGTATTATGATAACTTTATTCTCATAATATACCTTTATTATGGTCATTTTCTGACTTTATTCTTGAAATATCATGAATTGATTCTCAAAATATTGATTTTATTCTCATTTTATTATGACTTCATTCTCTTAATACTATGACTTTATTCTCATAATTTTACATCATTATTTTGGTAATTTTCTGGCTTTATTCTTGAAATATTATGAATTCATTCTCATTTATTTTGTTTTTCTTAGCCTGGCCCTAACACGTTGTCATAATAATTGAAAGTATTCCGATTTATAATCATTGCTTGACAAAATAAATAATAATTTTTATACATTTTTAAAAATGATTTTTGTTTAAAAACACTGTAATAAACAGACGCTTTAAGCCACTGCAGACGCCGTCCACCAGAGGGCAGTGTTGCTCTGCAGCTGCATGCGGCAGACTGAGAATAACCACCAGCTGCTTGGCATTCTGCTCATGAACCGCTGAGTTTACGATGCAGAGCTGCCATCACGGCTCTCTGAGTGCGGCAGGTGAGCAGGCTGTGACCTCAGACAGGTGAAGCTCCATCAGGTAGACGGAAACAGGGAGCGGGGAAAGGATGGGGAGCAGATGCCTTTTGACCTTTCGACCGCTTCCCTGCTCTCTGTCTTTTACGACTCGGAGTCGCACTTCATCAGCAAGAAGAAAATTACTATTCAGGAGATTAATTTTAAGGAAAACTGGCCACGTCTGGTGCCAAGACGTCCACTAAACCAATTAGAAAGGTGCATATATGGCCGACCGGGAGATACTGCTGTCTCATCAGATTGTTCTGACACAACCGCCCCTCCTTTTACTGAGACACACATCTTCCCGCTCTCCTGTGTCAGAGTCAATTTGTGCGGGTCATTATTATTTCAGCGGCTGTTCTTTTCCCTCCAGACACATTTTACTTCCCACAGAGGACAGACGCGCTGCTGGGGCAGTTTGGAGAGTTTAGTGGAAAAAAACATGAAGGACGGATTGAGAGTCTGGGAGTAACTAGTTACATTTACTCAATTACAGTCACTTGAGTAACTTTTTTTTGAAAAAATAAAAATTACTTTTAGGAATACTTTTACTTTTACTCCAGTCATTTTATTATGAAGTGTTTCCACTCGCACTTGAGTAAAATTTCTGGATTTTCTTCCCACTGAATGAAAAACAAACATGTTTTAACCTATAATTCACCAGACAGACACACACCTGCAGTTTATGTTAAAGTTTCAGCAATTTTTTATTGAAAGAAACTGATTTGAAAAAAATTTATTTTGTCTGATTTTGTTCATTTTTGTTACTTGTATGAATTATTGTCATTTTGGTCTTTAAAATATCAAAATTTCCACTTTACTTTATATTTTGGTCCACCTGATGAAGTAATTTTTAAATATTAAATGATTGATAATAAGATCAGTTACTCAGCACTTTTTAGCAAATACCTTTTTATTCTTATTGAGTAATTTCAATAAGTACTTTTTACTTTTACTTGAAGTTCTGTTACTTTTACTTGAGTATAATTTTTTCGCACTCTGCAGTCAGATGAATGTCAGCATGAACCGATCTCCAAACTAATGCTAGAATCTGAGAAGCCTGTGATGACGGGGAGAAGCTGTAGCGTACAGCCAGCAGGCGTGCACACGAGTGTGATTGACAGCGATAAGACCCGCCTCCTGGTGTTGATTGGTTGTTTCCAGTTAGCACTGGGAGGACTGGGAGAAGGCAAAGGAGCTTGATTTTCACAGATTACCTGTCTCTTTTCACACATCCCAACAAATGTGTAAAAAAGTATATTTTTAGGGGCGCACCGATTTATTGGTGCCGTTTTCCTTAATTTTGGGAGATCAGCGATCGCCCTCTGGAATCCGCTAGCTCCTTGTAAATCAGATATTTCACATGTCTGCCTGCGTTTGAAGCAGTTTAATTCCAAATCAAGCTGTTTCTTCAGCACCGAGCTGGTTTTATTCGGTTTGGTAGCACCTCGCGATGCTCACCTGTTGGCCTTGGGGAACAGGATGGACAAGTCCGGTTTGCGGATGAAATACTCGTCGGCGGCTTTGCTGATGGTCATCACCATCTGCTTCTCCCTGCGGGGAATCATCTCGAGGGAAAGCGGCGTCTCCACTTTGGGTCGCATCATGTAGAGGTAAGGAGGCAGCAAGTGGATGAAGATCTGGGTGGAGGCGGAGAGTGAAGGGCAAAGAGTTAATCTGACAGATTATGACGATACAAATGTATTTTTCTTACTAACTAGATTATTTATGCTTCACACTGAAGCTATTATATTATTTTGTTATCTCCATATCAGTTTCTGTAGCATTTATATCACAAAAGACTGTTTAAAGTTCAATAATTATTGGCTAATATATTCCAAGTGTTGTTATCCTACACCAGGGGTGTTCAAACTGTGGCCCGGGGGCCATTTATGGCCCTTAGAAAACTTTTAATGTGGTCCTGACTGCAGTTCAAAAATGGTACAAATGTGGTTTCCAGATGCAGATGAACATTTTTATAATTTTAAAATTATTAAGCACAAGATGAAGAAATTTTCTCTTATTAACTTCTTTTTTTTCTTTCCATAAACATTCAGCAACTTTTTACTCAAAAGATGACTAAGGCACAGCCATTCATTATATTTGGTTAAATATAAAGATTTTTCAGGTTTTATATTCCAAACCGTTAAATGCAGATAAAATGCTCATTTATTTATTTTAAAATGGAACTGAATTATTTATTTGTTTGTTTATCTTTCAATGTGTATATAAAATTGTATAAAAGGTCTTAAATGAAAAACCTGCACAGTGCACGTACTATAATTCAAATAATTGATTAAACGTGAGAATAATCAGTTTCTTAAATAATCATAAGTTGCAGCTCTAAGTTTAGTTTTATAAATAACAATTTCATCACATTTGGCTCATGAATTACAGATGACTGAGCTTTTAAATCCCTTTTTAGGGTGCTGGTTGGTTAGGTCTCCAAGCTCATTTCTCCTGCCTTCCTTTGTCTCGCTGCACAAATTGCCATTTACAATTTTGCGTATTTATTGTGTAAATTAGCAGCAACACATCCGTTCAGAAACGTTGGATTAGAAATCATTGCTCTGTAATTCATGTTGCCTTGAGAAAAAAAACGAATTCCTCTGGTTTTTCCAAAGAAGCACTTTGAGTTGGACTCGCGTTGGGCAACAGCCAAGTTTCTGCTGTTAGATTCAAATTTACAGTTTGGTGGATCAATGTGTGAGAACGAATAGTTGCCTTTTAAAGAACTAGCAGGGCACTCAGTGATAAAATAGCACATCATACGGACAAACTGGCCTCGATCGATATAATTAACGTTTTAATCGGCTCATTTCTGCTCCGTTTGATGAGCTTTAAGAGGCTTTTTAAATAACTCGTCTGACATTCACGGGCTTACGGGACTTAATGATAGAAATCAACTGGCACTGAATATGTAAGATGATTAGGCCTGTCACAGTAATCAATAAATCAATTTATGGCGTGATAAATTAAAACAAACCCAATAATTTCCATTGGTATGATTTGTCGTTTTTCTACCAAAAACCAGACAATAAAACTCTTCAGTTGGTGTTTTGGTCTCAACTAAACATTTTTTGAAGGACAATTTTGTTTACAGACTTCGAAATTTATCTGTTGTTTCTGTTTAGTTTATTTATTTTGGATATTTAAAATGGCTTCCAGTTCCAGTGCTAAAAGTTCATGAGGATTTAAAGGTTCTAACTTTATTTTGCCATTATTACCATATATTAGTTGAAAACAACAATATTATAATTTATTACAATAACTTCTGGAACAATTTGTTATTGTGACCGAAAGATGATATTTTATTAATTATGACCTCAGAAACGAATGTAAAGTCATACATTTTTCATTTTTCATAATGAAACTGCTGGTGAACATCCGGAGGGTTTTGTTAATTCAGGAAATATTAAATATTTCTTAATTGATGTTATAAATGTATTATTACATATTAAACTCCAACAAGCTTTTCTGTTCCAGATGGAGAAAATAATTTATAATTTTACATGTTAGAGTTTCTATTACAAGTGAAAAAGACCCTATAACTTTAATTTTATTATCCTTCAGCTACTTTCTAGCTAATTTAATGGTATTTTTGAATAATTTCACATTCAGACGAATATTGAAATTATTATTGCCCAAACTTTAACTTCTTAGCTGATGCTTTAACATTTACCACATATTGTTCTTTTTTTCGTCCCTCCCGAATTTCGTAATTGTTTTTGTATTTTTTATTTTTTTGGTAATAAAAATTACAGATATTTTTTTTACGCTACTTTAGAAATATTTACAAAAAAATTTGCTAAATTAATTTCCTTGTTGAATCCCTTCTTACGAAAACGTTCAACTTCCAGAACTTGGAAAAACATTATTGGAATATTTTTGGAATTTCACAATATTCAAAAAAATATCACAAAACTTTTTGGAAATATTTCTAAAAAAAAAAAACGCCAAAAAAAAATCTCTAATTTTGATTGCAAAAATAAAAAAAAGAAATAAATTCTGGAGGCACTAAGAAAAGAACAAGATGTGGAAATGATAAAGCATCAGCTAAGTTAAGATAATTCATTATAACAAAGATTTCTGTTGAAACAAGAAAATAAACTTGTAAAAATGACAAACTTTCTTGTTTTAATGAGAAAGTTTCTCAATTTAAGAAGATATAAAAATAAACTTTAAAACTGTAGGTTTTCCTAAATTGTTTAACGGTTCAGCAATCATAGTGACTTTAAAGAAAAGAATAGTAATAATAATTTCTCAATATTCTGGGATTTAGTGAATAGAAATATTTTGGGTTTTAAAAAAGAAACTTCTAGCCTGATTTATGTCAGAAAGTGAGAAAAACAATTATTTTCATATGCAGCGAATAGAAATATTTACTTTAATTGTAAGAACTGGGATTTCTATCTCTAATATAGCTTCAAACAGATATAAATGTGCTTTTCGTTGTGCAGAAGTTTACTTCCTCCACCATTTTATGAACCCAGTGATCTTCTGGAGAGCTGGACTGAGACAAGCTGAACATATAAAGGTCATCTCTTCCAGCTAAGCTCCATTAGGCCGTGTAAAACACCTGTATGCAAGTACTGAGGTACAATCTTAGGTGAGCGTACCCTGAAAGGCGTGACAGACCGATGTAAAGAGCCGTAATTAGCTTCACATAATGTACAGTGAGGGCAGCAGCAGCTGATGGGGGTTAATGGTACAGGATGACATTTACATTGGCGACTCTGCTTTAATCCAACAATCGCTGCCTCCTCACACAGATTAATGCCAAATTAAACTCAATTCCGTCTACTGGAACAGGAAATTGTAGTCAATAACATTTGACTTCTTTAAGCTTTAAAACTTAGTTAAATTAATGATTAGTCAGTTGTTACAGTTTGTTATATTAACCTAATTTATGATAATTTCTTCTGCATAATGTCTAAGGTAGTGAGAGGCATGATACTCCAGAAGACTCGGTTTGGACCAAAAATGAAACATTTGTTACATTTTCAGCTGGTGTGGTTCTCTTTCACACTGGACTGTGTAAAATGATTCAAATAAATTTAAAAACCTGTTACCCTCCACACCTGTGGGGGCGCTGCAACAAGAACCACTGAACGAATCGACATGAAATCCTCTGAAGACACTGAGCGCAACTTCCTTCTTCACAAAATGTAAACAAAAATGGATCAGCGTCAGATATTTTTGTACGATTTCTCATTTGTCTTTGTCTCTGGTCCGCTTGGTGTTCACATGTGCATTCGAACTGCACCAGAATTCACATGATCCGAACCAAGACTTAGGTTTTAAGTTAACTTTTTTGGTCCTCACCAGTGCGATTGCGCATTTGCACTTCAATAAAGAAACCAAACTTTCTAGGTAAACGAACTGTAGTTTGATTAAAGCAGACTAAACAGGTCTGGTGTGAATGCAAACTAAGGGTGCATTCGTACGGGGAGGTGTGAATGCACAACCAAACTCCGATGCAGACCAATAAAGCAAACTGTGGTCCACCTACAAACCTTGGTCTGGGTTCAGTAAGAGTGAACCCTGGTGCGGTTTTAATGCAGATTTGAATGCCAAGCAGACCAGAAAGCAGGAAGTGGACTATAATGCAGGGCATTCTGGGTAAATACAACTAAAACAAACGCTCTAGTCTAGCACTAGAAGAGGAAATAGCTCATGCTCTTTTGCCAAAAACAGAAAAAAATCTGACCCCACTCCATTTTTGCTTACGTTTTGTGAAGAACTAAGTTGCTATCAGTGTCTTCTTCAAAGGTTTTTGTATCATTTCCTTCAGTAGTTCTTGGTGTAGTGCCCCCAAAGGCGAGGAGAGGAACACGCTTTTCGAAGAGTTTGGTTCATTTGACAATAGAGTGAGAAAGTGGAACACAGCAGCTGAAAATGTAAAAAATGTTGCAATTTCAACCCCCAATCGAACTGAGTCTACCAGACTGTCAGGTGTGAAAGCAACCTAACAAGAATACAAATTTATAGAATTCAAGTACAGCTGGTTGTGCCCAGACTGTGAGTTTCTAAATCCCCAGTTCGGCTTGATGCTTTTCGTCTGCGAAGCTGACCTTGCGCACCCACATGGGCATCATGTGGGTGTTGGGGGAGCGGTGGTGCAGGTTGAGGACGACCACGCTCAGGATGACGGAGCAGGTGACCAAGATCATGGTGAACATGATGTAGTTGACGATGATGGGGACGCCCAGCGAGGTCTCTGGGATCTTATCGGCCAGCAGCAGCAGGAACACAGTCAGGGTGAGCAGCACGTTGATGGACAGACCCATCTTCTCTCCTGGCAGAGATGGAAACAGTTGAGCATCAGTTTGTTCAATCCCAGAGTCAGTAAATGAAAAGCTGTGTGTGAAAAATTAAGTTGGTGGTTGACCCATGATGATCATTAGTAGATCTACCTCTATAATAGCAGGGGCTTTAGTTGTTGTATCAGTCTGGTAAGAGTCATAACCAACCAATTTGAAGTCTGTCTTTCTGAATTAGTGTCCATTGGACACAGAAGACTGAGGCTTCATTCACAGCTTTGATTGGTCCGCTTTAATCAAACTCCAATTTGTTTACCTAGAAAATCTGGACAATCAAACTCTGGTCCATCTACAAACCTTGGTCTCTGCTTAGTTAAAGTGAACTTTGGTGCACTTTGAATGCATATGTGAACACCAAGTGGACTGGAGACCGCTCTGAAAGCAGGAAGTGGACTACAACGGAGAGTATTCTGGGTAAATAGAGCCAAAACAAACATGCTAGTCTAGCGCTAGCGGGAGAAATGACACATGGTCTTTTACCAAAGACAAAAGGGAAATCCCACAACAGCTAAAATCTGACGCTACTTTATTTTTATTTACATTTCATGAAGGAGGAAGCTGCGCTCAGTGTCTTCTTCAGAGGTTTTTTGTGCAGCGCCATCACAGGCGAGGAGGGGAACTGGTTCTTCAATTACTTTGGTTCATTTGACACAAAGCAGTGAGAAAACAAACCTCAGCAGCTGAAAATGTAACAATGTTACAACTTTGTTCCCTAATCAAACTGAGCCTACCAGACTATTAGGAGTCAAAACACCATGAAACTGTTAGAGTTCTAAGTTTTGTTTCATAGTAGGGGAAATATTTCACAAATTGTTTTATATATTTTCAAAACTACTTGTATTGCAATGTGTGCAAAGGTTGTGACCTTTATTTTGACATCATGTTGGGCTGCAGGTGGGAGTTAGCATCACTTAAACCCAATGTTTGTGAACGTGAACTGCAACAGCTGAAAAATGGAACAAATGTTGCAATTTTGGTCCCCAATCAAACTAAACCTACCAGACTATTAGGTCTGAAAACTCCTTACATAGAGATGTTAGGTCATGTTTGGTGAAAACTAATTTGCTGCCACTGGACTTTCTTGTAATCATTGAGTTGACCAAGTATTCGAGAGTAAAAGGTGTTTACCTGCATCGGGAGGCAGGTAGAAGTTGAAAATGGCAATGATTGTGATGAGGATGCAGGGAATGATGATGTTGATGATGTAGTAGAGAGGTTTTCTCTCTATGATCAGGTAGAAAATCATTTCCTCGTACGTGCCGTCGTTCACGTTCTTCCTGCTTGGCATGTGTCTGATGTACCACTCGCCACTCTCTCAAGAAACATTAAAACAGGAACATTTTAATTCACAGACACCTTGGGAACCTTCAATACACTGCAAAAATACAAAATATTACCAAGTACTTTTGATCTAGTCCCTAGTACACTTGAAATAAGATGAAACTAACTGACAAGAACCTTTTCACCAAGACCTGGTTTTAAGTCAATAATTCATCAATATTGATGAAAAAATACTAGTTCCATTGACACGTTAATTCTCTTATAACATGGAAGAACATTTTGAAGCTCACCACTGAAGCCTCCATCCAACTGGATCTCCTTGATCTCCTTTCCTTTCGAGTCTCTCGCATACTGCAGGTCAATCTCCGTCGAATCGTACGTGTAAGAGCGAAACTGCATGGAGCAGTTCTGCCAGTCGAACGGGAAATATGTAACCTGGAGAAAAAACGAACAATCACAGATGTGTAAGTGAACAAACTGAAGGGAAAACAACAGGAAGAGGAAAACAAATGTCCGCCCACCTTGACTCCACAGGAGCTGCAGTAGAGAGCGGGGGGCGTCCATGTTACCCTGCCGTTACTGTAAACCTGAACGTGGACCTGAAGGGCAACGTCGAACACGCCGTCATTACTGCAAACAGAGACACAAAGTAAACATTTACTGCTTTTACGTCTTTTGTTACGTTTATTTGATGCTTTTATTCTAAGTGATTTGCAATTGTGAACCAACATTGAAGGTTCAGGAAAGTGACTACTGTGACTGTTTCTTGCTTTTAGCTTAACTTTATGTGGATGTAAGATTACCTTTGGTGAGCTCTTAGCATTTATTTAATTAGCTGTTAGCTTCAGTATGCGCACTGGTTAGCTTAAATCTGGCTAGCTTAATCCCTCTTACTCCTTTCCATGACTAGCATGACTGTTTGTTGCTTTTAGATTAATTTTGACTAACTGTTAGCATTTCTTTAATTAGCTGTTAGCTTTATTACATGATGCTGTTAGCTTCACTCTGAGCATTGGTTAGCTTAGCTCTGGCTAGCTGTTGGCTTATTACCTGTTACTCCTTTCCGTGACTAGCATGCCTGTTTGTTGTTTTTAGCTTAACTTCATGTAGCTGTTAGATTAATTTTGATTAGCTGTTATTTCTTTATTTAGATATTAGCTTCTCTCTGGGACGCTGTTAGCTTCAGTCTGAGCAGTGATTAGTTTAATTCTGGTTAGCTGTTTAATTTTTATGAAAGCAGCTATTATTGTATTATTATAAAATGAACTGAGTATGTTTTATTGTCGCTCTTTTTCACTGTTTGTTCAACTCTTAGTAATTTTGATTAGCTTGAGCAATTAGCTTGTATCTGAATAGCAGCTAGCTTGACTTTGTGTAGCTATAACCTCGACTCTCGTGAGAAATATTTTTCTGATTCTTCTCAGCTACTTTACTGAAATGTAAAAATAAGATAATAAAAAAAAGGATTATTAAAAAAATAAATAACCACATTAGTTCTTTGTTTACACCAATTTATACATCATGTATAATAAGATATTCCTCTTGTGGTTAATAAACATAAAATGTAGCTTCACCAACATGGTTAAAGAAGATTTCAGTTTCTTTTTTACAAACTTCTTTCTGAGTTTCCTGTTGGCTGTAGCCTCATTCTGACCCAACATCACAACATTTTATGTGGTATAAGCAGTAAAGACCAAACATTAGCTAAGCAGTTAGGCCGGCCAACGTTGGATCATGTACACAAAGCTTTCCTGGCAGATAAACTCACAACAGAGACATTAAGTTAATTAGAGACTGATTTAACCTTCTCACAGTACACAGTTTTAGGCTTTTATGATGCAGTAATTGAACAGACTTTGTGTTAGCCCAAATAAAACCCTACTATCTGTGACGGCACTGTTGAAATGAGCAGTATTGATCAGCCATATTGGGACGCACACAGAGGCTTGTGTTGATGCAGATATTTGTGTGTCGATGTTCCAAATGAAGGCCTTGTGTGCTGAAGTTGCTGAACGGCACCATCAGCCCAGTTATTAGAGAGCCGTGCTGCTTAATTGCCTATAAAGTGTTGATAAATGGAGCAGTGGGGACAGTTACAGTGGTGATAATGGGGGCATGCACATGTTGGGATACGCGGGACATCAAGCCTCCTCTTTCTGCTCTTTGAGTCTCTAATTTTATGCAATCACATGCAGTTTTATTCACTGAATGAATACTGTAAAGCATTGGTGTTCAAAGTGAGGCCCACGGGCCATTTGTGGCCCTTGGGCTGATTTTGTGCGGCCCCCAACTGCAATTCAAAACGGTTACAAATTTGGCCTTTAGATGCAGATGGGGACTTTTAATTTGTAATCAGGTTAAAAAAAATATTACCAACGAAATTTTCTTACACAGGAAAATGTAAAGTACAACAAAATGTATTTGTTTTTGTAACCAAGTTTATAAAGAGATTTTTACCAAAAAGTCAACTTTGTTGCACCCAAGTCAGCTTTTATTCTTTCCTAAACTTGGCTAAACATAACGAGCGTTTTGAAAGAATTTGGTCCAAATCCTGTTCTTATTACTGAAAATACATTTATTCAATTGAGCCACAAGAAACTGAAAACTAGATGTCTTTATTTTAATACTGCAAACATGAAAGATCTATTACAGTGCATTTGGGCCGTTGTGGAAAAAAAAATACGTACATTTTTTTTTTTTACCAAAAAACTCATCTCAGAAAACTTCTAGGAAAAACTAAGAAATTTGTCCAAAAAAAAAAAAAAAAAACATTTTTAGATTAACATCAGAAATTTTCTAAAGAAAAAAGAAAAAAAGAAAAAATTTAATCAGAATGTCAAATTTCTGAGATTAGTCACAAAATTCCTGGTTTTTTGGAGAAAATGTACTTTTTTTTCTATGTACAATGACCGTAATACATTGTCGTAGAAATCCCTTTCAAGGTTTGGATCTGCAATAAATATTGAGCTACTTTATTTGCTTGATTTACAATGGACACTAGTAACGTTTCCAAAAAAGGTTAAAGGTCACAGACTGACGGACGCACAGATCAGAAAGAGAGGAAGAAGAAAATAAGCATCTATTCTGACAGATATCCGTATTATCGCCTTTGGAGGATTTTTTTTATATCGTTCAGTCCTATCTGACAGAGTTTTATCTTCATAAACATGAACAGTTTTGTTCACATTTGCCATGGGCTCTCTACAGGAAGCTTTTAAATCTCTGGGTAGGGTGTTGGTTAGCTAGGTCTCCAAACTGCTGCTCCTTGACATTTCACCTGATTTTCTCCTTCTAATTGGACACATTGCCATCTTCATCGTCACCTTATAAACTCAGATTTGAGCTGGAGACTTTTTAGCTCTTTGATTTCTTTGGATTGTCCTTTTAGGTTCTTCATTAATGCCCAAATTTGGTGTTCCTGTTATGACATCACCTCTAGGCAACGTTTGGCAACTTTGAGCTCATTTCGTTCCTCTGATGTAAAAATTATTATAATAAATGAATTTATCAGTCACATGTCAGAAGAAAATTGAAAAGAAAAAGTAGTAAAGGTCATCATATCTATCTTATATTTATTCAAAAGTACAAATATAAAATTGATTTACTTACTTATTGATGAGGACGATGTCAGGGAGCCACACCTTCCCAGACGGGACGCGCAGCACCTCAATCCCATCGTGCTGCTTGGGTTTCCAGGTGAGCCGATAATCCGTCCATTCCTGTAAGAGCAGAGAGTTTTGGATGTGTAGAAAAATAGAAACAGCAAAAAAAAATTTATAAAAAAGAAAACAGCAGGCAGAAACTTTGCCCATTCGGTACAAACATGAAGCATTTTGTCATTTCATCACTTTTGCTCCCTCTGTTAATTTTTCCGCCTCTTTAATTTGAGTCCCCAGGGATGATTTTCCTTGCATTTGCATAAAAATAACAGTATTTGCATACGCTTTAATTCTGCCTAGAGAACTCCAACTGTTCTGTTCTGAGCTGAATATGAAACGACCGTAAAGTATAATCAGAACCAGAAACCACTGTGCGGTTCTGGACCAACAAACAGAGCTGAACTGCAAATAAACTTACCAGATTCATGACAACAATGGTGCTCATTTCCTCATTTTTCATATTCTGAAAGGAAATATGAAACAGCGCGTTAATAATTTGAAACATTTCAGATTCTCTGCCAAGTATGGAACTTTTATAAAATTATTTTTTTAATGTCATTATGTCACGACAGTTTGGAATGAGACAGATCATCTGTGACAAAGAAAAAAGAAAAAGAATTGAGTTCCCAGTGCTATCTAAAAACAATCAGAACAAAGAGGCGGGGCTTAGCGCTGTCAATCACAATCCCTTGTGCGCAAACTAGGCAAACTAAGTCCATTGTGAATGCTAAGGCTACTTAGCATAGCCACAAATGACAGCAGATAAACAGTTTTCCTCTAACGATAAAGTTGTTTCTCCGCTATTAGCACATTTAGCAGTGAGTACATGAGGATGATTGACAGCGCTAAGACCCGCCTCCTGGCTCTGATCGATTGTTTTGGTGTTTTTAGACAGTAATAGAAGGAGGAGAGTGATAATTTCACAGATTATCTGTCTCATATTATACTGTCATAACATGGCAACAGTTTTAACAAACATGCAAAAAGTTTGTTTTTAATAAAAGTTACGTACTGCACCTTTAAGGCAAAATCCAAGGTGTTTCAATAAAAATAACAAAAACTGTTTGCCAATGTCTTCTGTTTTGAGTTCAATATTGGGTGAAATTATAGCAGCTTCTACTAAAAAAATATTGACCTCAGAGTCGTAACAAACGTAGCAGGAAGTTGACTTGACTTGTTTGAAGCAGCCAATCAGACGTCAGGGTCTCCCGTAATCCCGCCCATTAAGTTTGAAAGTTGTCAGCACAGGAACATGAAATAATATGTAGTTTTTAAAATGAAATCAATATATTTAACTGAGGCACGCATAATTAATTATATATTTTAATGAATGATTTCTGTATTTACACATTTAAATAATTATTTAAAAAGTAATTTATTTATGGGAATGTGGCATGATCGAGTCTCCATATATATGTTGGTCAATCACACCAAAAACCCCTAAAATAAATTAAAGTGTGTGGTTGCAATATGGAAATAAATGGAGAAAGTCACTTATGTGCATATGAACTAAATTAATCGATTATATAAATGTAGAAAGATGTAAAACAAGTTAAAAACTTTCACTGTGGCGTCTAGAACATGCAAAACTGCGACGGATCCAACAAAACTCTGAGTTAAAAATGAATAAATTGTGTTTGAATGCAGCTAAAAAGGTTCTGCTTGCAAAGCAAAATATGCTTGTTGTTGTCAGACAAGCACAATAAAAGTCCATAACATCATAATATAGTTTTAAAAATATTATTGGAAGGGTAAGCTGAAGCTGAAATGATTTCCATTCTTCTGTCTCTAACTTTCTGAGCCGGACCTGCTATTTAAAACGCAAACAGGAATCTTAGCAAGACAGCTGGAGCGACATCAGAGGAGAGCGGGGCTCCGAAACCCCAAACACATTTCTGCCATCACTGACACTTCCTGTAACAGTTCATCTCCAGCTGGTCACCTGTGGACCAACAAGCGTCTCGCTTCCCAACACAGCGTCCCTTCAGCGCCAAAAGAGTCCTGTTCCTTTAAGGAAGCAGGCTGACCTTGACTGGAGGAAACAGGGGCTTCAGCTGCTCTGTATCCTGACCTCTACATCGATGTCATGAAGGTTTGGCTACCAAAAGCCACAACACTCTCAATTTAAAGGGGACCTGTTATGTAAAATTCATATTTTTATGCTTCCATTTGTTTCTCAAGTGCTTCTAAAAACAGCCAAGATTGAGGACAGAGATGTAGCTACATAGTCTGTACATTAGCAGAAAAGTTTTCTAACGAACGTAACAGGAAAGACAAGGTAAAATATTTGCTCACCAGCCCAACGAAGGAGGAGAGGATCATCCCCACGCGGACCACCACCCTCTCTTCGGGGGTGCGGGCCGGCCGGACCTTCAGGTTGTAGTCAGTGAAGACTTTCTTCATCAAAGCCTGCTCTGCCTCCACGGCGCCTCGACAACAAAAGAGCAGAAAACATCATGGAAAGGAGAACGTGGAAGAAAGCAGAAAAACAGAGATAAGAGAATCAACGGTTACCAGGAAACAAGACATCTTTAAAACTACAGCATGTAACTTTTATTTTTAAAAAATAACTTTTTTACATATTTGTGAAAAGATCAATCTCCTCCACCTCTTCCTTGAAGTAATGAACCACTCCCAACCAGAAACAGCCAATCAGAGCCAGGAGGCGGGTCTCAGCGCTGTCAATCAACCTCATGAATGTGCTGCTAAATGTGGTAATGGCGGAGAAACAACTTACCGTTACAGAAAAACTGTTTAACTGCCATCAAATGTGGCTATGCTAACTAGTCGTAGCATTCCCGTACCATAGCAGAAAACAAAAGGGTGAGTGACAGCGGTAAGACCCGCCTCCTGGCTCTGATTGGTTGTTTCTAATTAGCACTGGGAGAAGGCAGAAAAGCCCATTTTCATCACAGATTTTCTGTAACAACATGGTGACAGTTTCAACAAATATGTAAACAAATATTTTTTAATAAAAGTTACGTACCCTAGCTTTAAGAGAAATTAAAATAACCCAACTTAACTGTCAATTGATAAAAAAATCTTTGAATTTTTAACTAAATTTTTTAGCGCATAACTAATACAGAACTCCTTCCAAAACTCAAACAATAAAGTCAGATCTTTAAAAACTCAAAATAGTTGATAACTTGGCTTTAAATCCTGTGCCGTAATTTTAGACTGAAGGATCTTTGGCGACTTCAGTGCTGCGCTATCAAAACCACATTTCTTCCCTTTAAACTGAATTTCTGCACACAAGTCGCCCCCATTTCCTCCTTGGTGTTGGAAGGTTAGGAGCATTTATAATCAGTGGCACTGGTGACGTGGCATCCATCACGTTCGGCTTCGCTGTGGCTCCAGCACAATCTGACCTGACAGGAACAAATGACAACAATCACCCGGCAAGGCGCCGCTATTAGCGAGGCGATGCTGCCCAGAGACAGAAGGAGGTTCTGACTGGCTGCTTAACGCAGAAATACCATGACTGGATGCAAAACAACAACCAGAACTCTGGTTTTTAAAACAGAAAACAAGCTTTGGTTTCTTTAGTGAGGATTCACATAAAGTGTGTTTCACTTCTTTGTAGCTCTTTAAACTGAAAGAGGTGATGAGCGTCATTTAAAAACTGGCAGCAGTAGTTTGATTTAAACGTCACTGTCAGAAGAGTTTTACTCCGTTTCGTCGGAGGTCCATCAATAAATCACCTGAAGTCAAGAAAATCATTGATTTCTGCATAGAAAGGCTCTCAGATGGAAGTTACATCAGTATGGTTTCTCTGTTCGTAATTATTTGATGGTATAATGAATGCCGTCGTGATTCTGAAAACTAGTTTTGAAATTTTATTTTGCAGTTTCAAATCTTTATTTTTGATTTTAATTTCCTTTAGTTTCAAAACATTTTTTTCAGTTTCAAATCTTTGCTTTTTATTAAATTTTTTTTTTTTAGTTAAATTTTCTTTTTTCAATTTCAGATCTCTAGTTTCAGTTTTGATTTTTGTTTCAAATAGTTTTTTTCAGTTTCAAATCTTTCAGGTTTTTTTTTATTAATTTTTTTTTCCAGAATGTAGACAAAGACATTTGTAATGAAAACACAGCCAGAGTCAACCTGCCATCGTTTTTGTGCACCTAGCTAAACAAATTAACATGTTAGCATGTCTGAGTTAGCATCTGGTTAGCATCAAGTCCACCTCCATTACAGCTTTATAATCTAAAACATTTATTTAATAAAACTGAAAGATATTTATACAGTATTAGCCCTAAAGTTAAAACAATGTTAGCATTTAACATTGTTAGTAGAGTTTCAGGCAAAGTTGTGGTTTATTATCATTGTTTATATTCTTCTGCTGTTGGTTGTCAGGGTCAGAAGTTGATGCTGCTTTTATTTTGAAGGTGAGAAGAAGTTTGGGAACGAAGACCAAATAAATCTTTTGGATGTTTTTAATCAGAATATGTCGGGTATTTTAGTTTTTCTGTGAAATCCACTACAGAAGAGCAACATTATTATTCCATACTTTTTGTTTTGATCTCTACATGAATTATATCTTGATCACAGCTCTGTTCTGAGTACGTTCTGTGATGTGTCTTACCTCCTAACGCGCTCAGGCTGAATAAGCAACATGCTAGCAGCAACTTGCTCTGCAGGTTTTCCATGGCGGACCTTTGGACCTTCAAACCGGTTAATCCAACTCTTCAGATTTAGATTTTCTCTCTTCTGCTCCGGCAGATGGGAGCGTTCTGACGCCGAGTTTGGTTTGGCCGGTTTGAGCTGTTGTTGTCTGTCAGTCAGGTCCGCCTGGACAACTGGTCGTGTCCGATTACCCCGAGGAGGGAGGGGCTCCCAGCCTATGTGGGTCAGGCATGTCGGACCAAAACCGCCTTACAAAGGAAAGACTTAAAGGTAGGATGATCACACCAGGGACCAGCCTCTGATTTCTACTGGGAAATTAGTGAATTCAGCCATCTTTACCATCCTGAGGGACATTTTCGCCTTTGGTCTGACTTAGGGTTGTCCAAAGTGTGGCGCCGGGGCCATTTGTGGCTCTTGGGATGCTTTTTGAGTGGCCCCGGTGGATTCATATGAAGATTTTTTTATTTGTAATCAGGGTACAATTATGTATTCTAGTATGTATTTGACTTTTTAAAACCTTGTTTTTTTACAATAAGCAGAACCAGGCTGATCAATTTATTAAAGTCAGGAAGAATTTTTGAAAGAAAGTGACAAAATCCTGTTCTTATAAAATTAGCTCAGGGTCAGAAGTTCATGCTGCTTTTATTTTGAGGGCGAGAAGCTTGGGAACGAAGACCAAATCTTTTGGATGTTTTTAATCAGAATATGTCTGGTATTTTAGTTTTTCTGTGAAATCAACTACAGTAGAGCAACAACAGGGTAGAAAAAGGATTCATTCTCCTTCTTTTACCCGTTAACTTTCTCCCTACCCATTACTTCATCGTCTGATGGTTCCTAAATCCTTATTTAAACGTCTTCAGCAATTTGTTGCAAAACTGAAATCACCAACGTTGGCAACTTCATTCACCCATTCGCTCCCTAACGCTGTATTCAGTTGCATTTGACTGAATTATCTGATAGAATATTTGGATTTCAACTAAATACCAGAAAAAATCTATTTGAATAATAAAAATCTGAATGTTAGCTACAGAAACACAGAAGCAGCCTGTCTGCTTTCCAAACACAGTTGATCAGATTTACCCGCCAGATGCGGCTTTATTCTTCGAAGGCTCGTGAAGTGAAACGTCTCTCTTCTTTTAACACATTCCTACACTCATCTTTTCACGCCACTCTGCTCTAACACTCATCTTTCACCGATCCACTCAGCCTTAATTTACGATCTGCTGTCTGTGCCATTTGGCCTGCGGCCAATTTAATTATGAAAGAAGGTAACTATTAACAGCTAGCAGCCAGAGTCACTCAGCACATCTGTGGTCAGGAGGGAGAAGACGACTCAGAATCATAAACGGTTCACTTAAAATGCTTTAAATTATACTTTTTATCTGCAACAAATGATCATTTCAGCTTGATTAACAAAGTTTGCAGATATGTATTTGGTTAAACTTTCATAAGAAAATATGTTTTTTTATGATCTCCTCCACTTAGTTACTGAGCTGCTATTGCCGTCTGAAGACATGAACCGCTGCAAACCAAAAACAACCAATCAGAGCCAGGAGGAGGGGCTTAGCGCTGTCAATCAATCTTGTGCGTGCCCTTACAAATGTGCTAAAGGAGGAGAAACGGCTTACCATTACAGGAAAACTGTTTATCGGACATCGTCAATGGTCATGCTAATTGGCATTAGCATTCATGACAATGGGAGGTTGATTGACAGCACTAAGATCCGCCTCCTGGCTCTGATTGGTTGTTTCTAGTTAGCACTGGGAAAAGGCAGAGGAGCTCGATTGTTTCTATTTTTTTTTATTATACTGTACTTTCTACTTTTACTTGAGTAATTTTATTATTATAAAGTATTTCTACTCTTTCTGGATTTTCTTCCCACTGAATGAAAAACAAACATGTTTTAACCAAATATTCTCCAGACACAGACGCACACCTGCAGTTTTTGTTAAACTTTCATCAGGTTTTTAGTGAAAGAAACTGATTTGGAAAAACTTTATTTTGCTTGATTTTGTTACTCATGTGACTAATTTTCATTTTCATCCTTAAAATACCAAAATTTCCACTTTATATTTCGGTTCATCTGATGATGCATATTTTTCTATTATTAAATAAAAGATAATTTGATCAGTTACGCTGCACTTCAGTAAACTTTTTACCAAATACATTTTTAGTGTTACTTGAGTAATTTATTGGACGGCTACTTTTTACTTTTACTTGAGTAAAAATATGTTGAAGTGTCTTTACTCTTACTTGAGTCCAAATTTTGGAAACTCTGTTTATACCAAACTGTGACAGTTTCAACAATTACGTAAAAATGCATATTCTTTTAAAGTAATATAATTCAGCTTTAAAGAGTGCCGTGAATGTAAGCACTAACCTGTTTGGATCGGGTCCAGGTAAACGAGGCAAGCTGCACTTTCCGTCCTGTAGGAAAGTAAATGGTCTTTACTGACAAAGCGGCTTTCAAGACTTATCTTGCCTCCTAATGCGTTTCTCATCCACCCAAACGGGGCTCCTTATCGCATATTTGCATTGCTTTTTGTGTTGTAGTGGCTTCATACACACACAGATATCGAGGGCACTTTGAGACCCGGATGTGCTGCTAATCGAGTCGTAGATCTTCACAGTCAGCTAATGCGGCACCGACCTGCGTGTCTGGTGGTCGACAAAATAAAAAAAAAGATCAGAAAATAAGCAGTTTCTTCTAAATAATGTAATCACACACTGGGATGGGATAACTATACAAACATTGTGTTAAAGTAAGCAGAGTTTGTAGTTAGTTACAACTAATAATTAGCTAGCCATAACCCTAAAACACAATATTACACCTTTCTTATTTAAGTAAACAATGTTCATTAAATACTAAAATAAAGCAACAAATTGTAAAGAACCAAAACAACCCTTACATCATCGGTCTCTGCTCGGTTGAAGTGAACTTTGTTGCGGTTTGAACGTGGATAACAAGCGGACCGGAGAATGCGCCAAAAGCAGGAAGTGGACTACAGCGCAGGGCATTCTGGGTAAATGCAACCAAAACAAACGTTCGAGTCTAACACTAGTGGGAGAAATAGCTCGTAGTCTTTTATTAATCACAAAGGATAAATTCTGAAACAATTAAAATGTGACACCACTCCGTTACTGTTTATATGTCATGAAGAAGGTCACTCTGTGTGACGAATCACGGACAGGGTAGTAGAAGAAACACTGCCACCTGCAGGTGGGAGTCAGCATTACTGAAACCCGATGTTTTAAACTTTTTTTTTTTTTACCTTTTTTTTTTCAGAAAATATGCCGAAACTCACAATGCATTAGCACGTAAATACAACGGCGTATTAAAGCCATTGTAGATATAAAACAAACAAAAAAGAGGAAATCTACATATTTCCACCAAGAAATATGTAGATTTCTGTTTGAAAAGTCAAACATTTTCTACAAAAACCAGGGACATTTCTGAACTCCAGAAGTAAAAATCTTGATAGGGAACACTTCACAAATTTTGAGATTAATCTCAGAAATGTTGGAAATTTTTTAGTTTGAAAGGTAAAAATTTCTTCAACTTTACGAAAATGTCCGAAAAGCAAAATTTCCCAACTTTTCAAACTCTGAAATTTTCAGATTTTTTGTTTAAGAAAATCTCTGAAGTTAATATAAAAATTTTAGTTTTTTGACAAAAATGTACATTTCCTTTTTTATTTTTCAATCTACAATGTCCCTAAAATGCAGTCGCGCTTAAAAATTCAGGAATTTGTTGATTCCATTTAAATTTCTGCCGTCGTGGAATCACGAAAAACTGGCAGGTGAAAGTACTACTTATTGCATAGTACTGCAATAAACAGCGGAAGTACATCTAGTGGGTTTTATTGCAGAATGATAATCCCATTAACTTCCCCATTAAAAAAAATCTTCAGAGACAAGTGTTACAATCATACAAATATATTAGTTTGTTTTATTCAATTATATCCAATAATACATCTCCGTTGACTTTGTGTAAGTTATTATAGAAATAAATACAGGTCATATTGCAAATGCAGAGAGTTTGGGATAGTGAGAAGAAGATTAGGTGGTTAAAGGGGGTCAAAGAGTAAATACTGGGTAACTCCTGTCCAGTAAATGATCAGCGCATGCATGCTCACAGTCCCTCCACTTGGATGCAGTCTGAGCTCCAAGGCTCTCTCTATGATCCCCTTTTAGCTCCTTTTTCCCCAATGATCCGTAGGTCTGGATGGCAGAGAGTAGCGCCGTTTTTCCACCCAGCTGGAAACAGGAAGAGTCGCCCCGTTTCCCCGGGCACGCTTGCATGGATACACATATATAGAAGGAATATATTTAGATATATGTACTTTTTTGCCCCAGTAGAATATAAAAATAGTCTCATTGTGGCTTTGATAACTGGAAGCACTCTTTTTGCATTTGGAAGACGGGAATTGAAACAAAACGTTTGCGATGATTTCTTTACGGTTTCTCTGGAAGACTCACACAACAGTTAAAAGAAAATAATAACATGAAGAAGGTGTTTGTAGACTGATGACGGCTGGTCAATATGAAACGTTTCCTCTGTAAGTTAAGGTTTCATACTCATATATGCCACAATGTGGAGGCAAAACACATGGTGAAAAGAAAGTACACCCTCTTTTAATGTTAGAGAATCAGGAAAACTATTTGATCTTTGCCTGGTTTTAAAATTAATGCAATCTTAACTTCAAGGCTACTTAAAAAAACAACTCTCAACAGGATCCACACTGGCTATATTTAATAAACAAAGAAGAAGTCCATAGGAAACTTTTTATGTCTATCTCAGCATTGTGGTACCAAACCAAACACTTTGGAACCAACAAGGGCGTCCATGTTGATTCCAAAGGGTTTGGAACCAACACAAACCAACCCATGTTGGTTCCAAAACCTTTAGAATCTTTGAATCTTTGATTCCCAACGGTTTGAAACCAACATGAATTGGTCCAATACATGTTGGTTCTCAAGGGTTGGTCCCTTTGGATCCAAGGGACCACTGTTTCAAACTGTTGGGAACCAACATGGGTTGGTTTGGTTCTAAAGGGACCGACCCTTTGAAACCATATTGGGTGGTTTTGGAACCAACATGTGTTCATTTGGTTTGGTTCCAAACCCTTGGAACCAAGAGTTTTTCAAAGGGTTTGGATCGTTGGACCTGGTGCAGTGTGAAATCAAACCGTACAAGCTAATCAACTGAACCAAGTCTGTCAGGTGTGAAAATAAATCTCGTTTGCTGCGTTTCCACTTTCCATATAATTGCGCAATTTGGCATTTCAAACATAAATTTGCTTGATGAAAATATGCCAGTTTCAATAAACTCTTTATTTTATTTGGCCACATTGTTTTCTGTTTTCACATCGTGCGAGTCGTGTGTTCAATAACCGGATGTTTCTACTGGCAAAAACAATCATGACAGGAAGTAGTTAAAGGATAATGGCGCGGCGTGTTTTTTCAGTGATGGATGGCGTGTACAAACTTATTCACATGTTATTTTAATTGCGTTTATTTAGTGGAAACACCAAAATTGCGAGATTGTGTTTTTTGTCATTAGTGGAATATTGATATTTGTAATGGAAACGGAACTTGTGTAATTTCCTTTTTTAAAGTTACAATTTGGCCCAAAGTTGGTCATAAACAGGACTATTGTCCCAGAATCAAGAAATCTGCAACATAATGACCGAAAAAGAAAACAATCAAGGTGCCGCAATGGTCCAGTCAAACTCCAGACCTTGAGATATTTCAATGGGACCTTCAATGTACTGAAGCAGTGGGCCAAGACACAGAAAACGCCTTCTGACGGTTCTTTTAGTCCGTTTCGGCTGGTTTGATAAATGCAGTCAGATAGGATCCTGTTGTTTCTTCTTGTGCTCTCGAGGTAAAATTCACACAATTTTAAACGTCAGTAAAACCAGATCAGCATGACTTTAGACACCAGATGAACCAAAAAGGTCACACACATATAGACCGAACGTGGAATTACAATGTCGACACAATTCACAGAAATTCCACCAATAAATACCAACATCACAATCCATATTGCCTTAAAATACAGTCAAAACAGGCAGGGACAGGCCAGGAGGGAGTTCAAAGTTTCAAATAAAAGTGCGTTAGGTGCTAAGAGGTGGAGTCCCTCCGCGGCCGTCGTCCTGGTGGATGAGAGCGATGCAGATGTGCCTTAAAAATGTATTCACATGAAGTTAATCTGTTGCTACACAGGATGTGACAGCAGGCACTCTGGATTCCAGTATAAAAGCACTTTAATGAAGCAGCTAAACCAAAAGTCGGTCTGAGTCAGAGCCTCTCTCTTCCTCCCTCTCTCCTTTTCTTTTTTTTTGTGTTTTCTGCTGCATTGCAGATGTGGCGGAGGGACTCCACCTCAAACTAATGCACGCACACTTAAACAGCTGCCACACCAAAAGGGACAAAGCGTCGGGGAAAAAATAAAAAGCTGCAATAAATACACACATTTTTTCCTCCAGATGATGTGGCTGCACCTTGTTAATGAACTTTATTGCTTTCCGCCCAAGGACCTGCGCGTATTGATTTCAATTTCTCACATGTATACAAAAATTTCACAGCAGGCGTCTCGCACATTCGCTCTGCCTCCAGGTTAAAGGGAAGGTGGGTTTTATTGGAAGCCAGCGCCTCTCTGAGTCCTTCGAAAAAAGAAAAGCCCTGCGTGACCCTCCCTCTCTGCAGTTGTAATTCGCTCTGTAAGCAGAGGGAGGCCCTGACTCGAGAGAAACGGGAGTGGAGGGAGTCCCCGGGGAGAGAGGTGTGTGAAGAGAGCGGCTGAATCAGATATACATCATTTAACTCGCTTTCGACAGCCGCTCACACCGACTCCTTTCATTCGGACAAACGGCGACGCCAAACTCTTACGAGGGGAAGATGTTTAACGTTTTGGGAGTCTGAAACCTGGAGACGCTAAAGGCGGTAAATTCAGCTGTCTGTTCACCAATCAAACCTCTGATAGATGGGAAACTTTACACGGTGTGACTCGCTTGAAGGTTTGGGGAGGCAAAACTCACGCTCATGCAATCATGCAGTCAACTCGCACAAAATGATCCATTGATCTGTCATGATGTGATAATCAAAATAAATCAATAAGCCTCCAATCACGGAGTCACATATTTAAAAATATGTATTTAATGCTGAAATGCATGAGATTCATTAAAGCTGGGAGGGAGAAACTACCAGTAGATAACAGGAAGGCCAAAGGCGTTACAGCTAGGGGGCGCCATTTGATCTATAATTTTGAAGTGTCAGTTGATGGAAACAGCAAAATTTGAAAAACAAAAAGCCTTTAATTTTGCAGAGAAGTTTTTACTTTCACTTTAGATGGTTTTTGGCTTTTCCAAAAAGATGTAAACATATTTGCCGAATAATTTGCGATGTAGCAAACCTTCCCACCCACTGGTGGGCCTCTCTGAATACCAGAGGAACAAAACTCAGAAGAATGTCCAAACCTCCGGCTCAGGGAGAAGGACTCTACGCTTTTCTGAGGTCCATGCTAGTTCTCATCCTTTACTTCCTGTTTGTTACAGCCATGTGTAGCGTCACGCTTTGTGTAGCCTGGTTGATCTGCTTCAAACAAGAATATGGGAACACAGCTAATTCGCATTTCCTTCTGTTTTTGCATCGTTTAAAAAGTTTACTGAAAAGCTACTTGTGCCAGATTTGGAAATGTTGGCAGAATTTGGAGATTTTAGACTCAAGGTAAGAATCTACATTATGCTAAATGCTAATATACAATGCTAACAGCAGTTTAAAATGTCAACTCTACAATCACTTTATCTTAAAATAAAATATGCTGAATGTTGTTATATATATATATATATATATATATAAATCAGAACAGTGCAGCGTTAACATGGAGAGGCCAGTGATTTAAAATCTGGCCTTCTGACATTATTCTTAGTTGTTGTTAACAACTAAGAGTTAAGATTAGACTCAAAATATAACAACTACATGTAGTTAAGCTAACAGGTAGCTAAAGTCCAGTTCAAAGCTAATAGAGCGAGGCGAATGGCTACGCAGAATCAGGCTAACGGCTAACCAGAATCATTCTAATGGCTACTTAAACTAACATCGAGCTCACAGCTACTCAGAGCAAACAGTGATTCAATGTGAAACAGTTTGTAAAGTTAAGCTTTTACTTAATAAGAGTCAAGCTAAACGAAGTGATCAGAAACATGCTAACAGCTGTGAGTTAAGCTAATGGTGAATCATTCTTAAACAAAACTAATCTGGAAGTTCAGGGAACAAAAAACAGCTATTTTAAATTTCTATTAGTAATATCAGCTATTCTTTGCTATGCTAACATGTCACATCGGTTTTATTAATGTCTTTACAGATAAAAATATGTGCTTATCTGAAAATATCTCTGATAAATCCTATAAATGTAATTTTATATGCGACTTTTGTTTAAAACAAAATAAATCTCTTAAACAAAAGTTTTAGCCGTTGGCAGATTTTCTCAAACTTGAATCAAACTTTGATTTCCAAACTTCACAATAAGATTACAGTCATTTTTATTAACTCTTTCCACATATCTACCAAACATTATCCAGTCCCAGTTTATACTAATCTAATAAAGTGGAGGGAGCCACATTTAGTTAAATGCTTAACTAATTACTTAGCAAAGCGTTGAACATAGAGATCCGGAGAGGCCGTGTGTTAAACACAACCAAACCAAAGCTGGTGGTTAATTAAAAAAGGTTTTAAATGTAGTGAAAAACAGAAATCAACAGATGCTGAATTATGAAACTCTTCTCTCTCTTCTTTGCTTCCTCATTTTGTCGCCTAGTATATTTCTCTCTTTTATTTTTTATTCATCACCTAACTGCTTTCGATTTCCTCTGGAAAGCTTTGTCTCCCAGGTAGCAGATTACTTTGCTCAGCGCTTTGCCCGATTTGGTTATCACTTATTATTATTTACAACTACAGGTCCGAGGGAGCAAAAGATTATGCGTGGAAGGAGAAACGTGCAAAAAAAGAGCGTCCGTCCAGTGCAGTAATTCCCTCTTCAATCTCTTTTTGTTCTGCTTATCATCACTAATTACCCTCTCTAAAATGTCCTTTTGCCTCCTTTATCCGATCCATTTTTCTTCTCCCAGATCTTCTATGTTGCTTTACTTCCACTCATTTTCTATAATACATTACTTTTATGCTGTAAACAATTAATCTTTTGATCAAATTGTACCAAGAAAGTTTAATGTGGAAAAAATGATTTAATTATGTCTCCAGTTCCTGTCGTCCCATTTGATGACATCTATTTATTTTGTTGTAAAATCCTAAATAAACAGTATAGATTTAAGTTTTAAATTTCGCTAATAATGTTTAAATGTTGGTAAGCCTGGAGGTCATGCAGAATAAAGTTTGTGGGAAAGTTGACCCGTTTCAACACATATGGAAGTCCACATTGGTGAAATATCACCTTGAACATTATTACCACACTGTAAAACTAGACGGCTAAAAAATTACTTCTTTATCAATGTTGATGACAATAAAAACGTAATAAGACCATAAAAAAGAAAGTCGCTGCCGTCCCTTGCGGCTCATGCACCTGATCCAGCCCTTAAATTTATCTACATGAACCCCAGTTATGAAAATAATTGAGAGTTACCTTGAATGTGGAGGCAGAAAGGAAGTTTGGTTCTTAACTTTGGATAAATAATAAAATATTAGAGAGAACTTGCTCAATTAGAGTGACAATGGGTTCCAGAGTTGGGAAATATTTCTTCCAACAGGTTCTGTTCTGGACAATTATTAGAATGATTGTAATTAGTCGCTAGCGCCACTTTAAGGGGCTATTACTTCTAGACTCTGAGCCGCTGTTAGCTTCACTCTACGTAGATGTTAGCTTAACTCTTATTAGCTGTTAGCTCAATTGTGTAGCTGTCACCTTGTCTTTGAGCTTCTAGTTTGAGTCTGAAAGTAAATGTTAGCTTGAATCTAATGCCTCCTTTCCCCTGGAGGTCGTTTACAAACCGAACTGCACCATGTTGTAAATGTAGCATTTACTTTGAGTAAATGCTAATTTGACTTTAGGTAGCTGATAGCTCGATTATGAGCAGCTGTTAATTTGACTCTCGGACGTTATCTTCACTCTGAGTAGCTAGTGTGTAGCTGTTAGCGCAGCTTTGGAAAATAGTCGGTTTGGTTATGGATAGCTGTTCACTTGACTAGGAGCTGTTAGCTAGACTCTGAATAAATGGTAGCTAAACTTGGAGTGACTGCTAACTCAGAGTAGCTATTAACTTGGCCCTGGAAAATTGTTGGTTTGACTCTGGATAGCTGTTCTCTTGACTAGGAGCTGTTAGCTTTACTATGAGTGACTGCTAGCTCAACTCAGAGAAATTGTTAGGCTCTGAGAAATTTGATAGCTGTTAGCTCAACTCTTACCTATTAGCTTGACTCTGAGTAGCTATTAATTCAGGTAGCTGTTAGCTCAGCTTTGAGTAGCGATTAGCTTTCTTCTTCCATAATTGTAAGGTTATGTCTCTATGCAGCTGGGCTAACTCCAAACAGCGGTTAGCTCAACTGAACAGTTGCTAGCTTAACCGCCTAGCTTTTAGCTTGACTCAGCGTGGCCATTAGCTTATATTTAAACAATTATTAGCTTGAGTTTTGGGAGCTGTTAGCTTAATTGAGTGTCTTTGACTCCCCATTGATAATTTTCACCTTGATTTTTGTCTGTTGTTTACTGCTAATAGACGTTAAAACAATAACAACCCACTTCTCTAATCGGATTATTTACGCTTGATGTTTTCATCTTAAACTTAAACTATTTAATAAAAAGAAACCGTCTGCATGAATTGCCATTTTTCTGATCACCAACATCCCGTTCTGATGAACTGATCGATGTGGGGCTTAAATATCCATAAAACTAATGTGGACAAGTTGAACCGACTCCAACAGGCTCAGTGACGTGAGCACGGTCAACAAAATGCTTGACCTTTAGACAATGTGGTCGATAATCTGCATATGCAGCTGAACACGTGTCTGTAGCACAGTTTAGATTCGTAAAAAAAAAAAAAAAAAAATCAGCATATTTAGTTTGGCAGCAGTGACATGCAGATGCTATGTTGCCCTGGAGGGTTTGTGCAAAAGAAAAGCCATTGCAATGCAATCACAACAGCTCCATTACGACTCATTATGTCTTCCATCACCTCACACCTGCTGCCACTGAGTGAATGCATGTCATCGTAATGGTCATGAGATCATTTTCATATGTAAGTACAACAGAATACGTATGAGTGTGTGTGTGTGTGTGCGTGTGGTTACGGAGTGTGTCGAGGGAGTGATTGGCTGCTTGTTTAAGGGTCGAAAGATTCTGATCAGTCTCTGACTCCATTAGCAGAGCCAGAGGGACGGGAGGGAGTTTTATTGTGCTGCAGAGTGGAAAATTGAGTCCATGTCACAAACTAATCAAATTGTGCCAAAGGTGAGTGAAAAAGAACGGAAAACACTGTGATATGCACACACACACATTCACACACACGCCTGACGAGAATTCAGGCCATCTTTGAAAGTTGCTGACGCAAACAGAAGATGTGGACGCAGCAGATGGCCACAGAACTGAAACAGTGTGACAGCCTCACATTAACATGGCTTTGTGTCAAGCTAACATTAGCAGAAAACCCTGCAGGGAGATAAAAACCCATTTGTGAAGAATGTGCTGCAGGGGGACATATTTTCTCGTTGCACCCGTCGCGGTGGAACCAGGAAGACCTTGCTGGGATATTTGGTTGACCGGAGGGTTGCTCGCTGGCGTGACGGCTGGAGGGCGTCCTTCCAGCTGGTGAGACAGGCTGTGGTGACATGCTTTAAAACACTAGGCCACTGTTCAGCTCTACACTGAGTTATTGCTATTACACCCCAGGTTCAGCTGACCGTAGAGGGCAAGAAGGTGGAGGGCTGGTGTGGTAGAAGACAAAAGGGGACTTCCCCTTTCCCAGCATCCCCCTTCACGGACCTTTGAACACCCGGACGTTTCAGGTCCACATCCCGAGTCAAGGTTTGCTGTCCGCTGGTGAGCGCCGCCCGCGTCGTCCACCCTGTCCTCCGCGCTGCGTCTCTCGGTGCTAGGAGGAGGAGGTTTTGGTTTTGGACTGAGCTTCTTTCTTGCCGTTGTTAAGCACGGGCGAGTCACTGGAGGTCTTCGGCGTTTTTCTGGGCGGACTCTGTTCGGCGACGTCGTGTAAGGAGGGCTCCCTGTACATCGCCACTGAGTAGGGAAAACATAAAGGCAGGAAGTTCATCGAAACTGGAAAGGTTCGAACAAAACCTTGTTACACATCTTTATTCGTTGGTTAAACTGGACAGTTTGGTCCCATTTAGACCAGTCAGAATCGTTCTCAGTGTTTTCCAAGCCATCAACAACATTCTGGCAGAGATCTGGTGAACTGGTTGGTTTCCTGGCAAAGATCTGCAATACATTGAAACTTTTTTGCTGATAAACTGTCTACACAGGTTGTTTAGGGTCTGTCTTTCTGTGGAATTTTGACATTTTTTATGTAATTTTAATTAGTTACGCAATATTTGGGTCAAACGGTGCCTGAACAGTTGAACTTTCCGGTTTGTTTAGTCTGTTTGTCACCAGTTAATTTTTTTACATAAAAAAGTCACTAGAAGGATCTGAAAAGTTGCTAAATATAGCAACAAAGTTTATAAGTTCGCGAGCGTGTTCCTCACATAACCGCATTTGGCCACGCCCCTCCGTTTATCTTGGCCCCGCCCACTTCTGTGTAAAATTTTCAGGTAGCCGTTTCCAAAGCGAGGCGTTTCTCAACAGGTACCCCTGATTGGACAAGGAGTTCCTCAAATTCTCACACGTGACTGGACGAAATTAAAGTCTGTTACTCGACTTTTTCTCATTGTAATTATCGCTAGCTTACTTTTCTGCCACCAAACCTGCACAAGTTTGCTGTGCAGGTTTGGCGGCAGAAAGTTTGCTGTTGTAACCCAGAAGACTTTGGGGTTCGTTACGCTTTGAGTACGTTGATTTAATAACAGCAGGCAGGATGTTAGCTGGCAGAGAACGTCTGGCTTCATTCACTCGGTTTTAATAACTAACAGTTGTGATTTTTCATAAATATTTATAAGTATTGAGATCTAAATGTTGGTTCTTTGCCATTACATTAGAAACAATATCCGTTTTCATTTCTAAAATAATGTGAAACCGACATAAGTAGCTAAAAGGAAATAAAAAAAGATGTAGAAAAAAAAAAAAGAGCTAAATAACTGTGTTTGTCCTTCGTACCTTCGATGAGTTTGGGCAGGAAGTGAGCAGCACCCTTGGTCTTCTTGACACGGTTTCCTTTCATGACTTGGCCGTCCCGGTTGATGCCGATGTACCAGGCTCGTCCCGACTGGGTCTGCCGGTACAGGATGGACGAGTACGTGACGTAGTAGTTCTCGAAGACGCACTCCTTAAACTTACACTCTGGAGTGAAGTGTTCCTGTAAGACGCACAAACCAGAACGTAAAGGCAGAGGCCAGTAGGAACTAGTTACATTTACCTGAGTAACTTTTTGGAAAAATGCAGCTTTACTGCATAATACTTTTTAGTTTTACTATGAAGTATCACTTTTCTTACTAGAGAACAGTTTCTGGATACTTTACCCACTGTGAGCGACTTCACTAAATGAAGAACAAACATGTTATAATCAAAGATGCACAAAATACAGAAACACACGTACAGTTTTTGTTAAAGTGGGAATTATTATTTGAATACAAGCTTTGGTGTTCTGATGTTACTGTCATTAAAGACATTTGATGGTCAAAAAGATACAGAAAACACTAAATCTAAATATAGTGTCACTAGAAGAATTTTATCCTGTTCTAACATACATTATATATTTATGAAAGTGTTTCTTCTCCCTTAATTTGTTATCTTGTAATTTTGTCTACACATGAATTGATGTATGGTATGTTTAATACGTCCCCTGATGAGTAGCTCCATTTTGCCTCCCAAATATTATTATAACGTCATAATTTTCTAATACTTCAATAATTTTTTGATTCATAACATCCCAAAATATTATTACAATTCATCTGATATATAAAGTACAATGCAAAATATACTTTTATTTAAAAAAAAAAATCAAAAAAATAAAATAATAATAATAATAACGCCGCCCCAGAAATTGCAGCCCCGGGCTACCACCCTTTCTACTGTTTGTTCCAGCACAAAGAATTAAACTTCCAGCAGAAAAATAAAACATTTACAGTGTGTGTGTGTGTGTGTGTGTGTGTGGGGGGGGGGGGGGGACAAACATTTCATTGCGACGGGGTAACAAGATCATACGCAGCGCGTCGACTAAGCGTCAACAAACTCAATCGCGCATGCGCAGGACCGTTTAGTCGCGAAACACAACGAACCCGGTGTTCTGTCAGACCGTCATACCGTAGCACAAACTGATGGCTGTAAAACAAACAAAAAACAATTTACTGACTTATTTTTGTCGTATGTTGTCTCGTACGTTGAACTGACAGCTCCTAAATGTGGCGGACCTCTTAATGCGCATGCGCAGTCTGCATGTATGTTAACAGAACACCCCGGATCGTCCCGGCCGGGTTCGGCGGTCTGATGGCGCCGCTGCGGTTCAGACGAGCTTCCCCTCTCTCTCTCTCTCTCTCTTTCCGTCTCGTTACATATTCCATCTTTTACTCCGCCTCTCCTTCTCCGCGCGTTCCCTCGTTTCCCCGTCATTCGGTAACCTTGTCGGGGAACGAACCAATTTGCAGGATTGATTTGGAGCCTTGATGTGCCGGAAAAAAACGCCTGAACAAGGAGTTTGCTTTCTCTCCCTCCCTCCATCTTTTTGATTTCTATCTCTTTTCTGCGTCCCTCTGTCCGTCCGGCCTCAACACTTACAGCACCTAAACAATTACATCGCTCTTTAATTGCACATCCATTAGTTTCTCTGCTACTCATTACTTTAACTCCATTACGGCAAATGGAGTCGGAAAGTGTAATCAGATTACTGTTACTGTGTGTGGGTGTGCAGAGCGTAATGCCTGATCAGTATCTTCCACACGACCTGAAGAACTACCTGGATCATTAAGTGATTAATCCGGTTAATTAAGCTGAATATCTGTGGTGCGTTTGCTGTGTGGGAAATCAGAGCATTCATCAGATCCTGACCAAACTGCACTGAAAAAATTTAATTTGTTGAATGAACGGAAGAGGAAAGGAGGAAAAGAGGTGGGCAATCTGTTTAGAGGACAATTCTCTATGAACTTGACAAATTGCCATGTTATAGGCACAAAAAAGGAGCAAATTTCTGCCAAAAATCTCTGAAATTTTGAGATTAAGAAATTTTTCAGAAAAAACAAGGGCATTTCCAAGCTACAAAAGTTTAAATTTTTAGATTTAAAACAAATTTCTGAATCTTTTCAAAAAAACATTAATTTCAAAATTTCTAATTTTATTTCAAGCTAAGAAACTTTCCTCTTTTTTTCTTGAAAATTTTTGTAATTTAAACATATCAGATTTTTTTTCTTGCAATAATTTGTGATTTTTGGAGATCAGAAAAAAAATTATTTTGCTTAAGCAAATAATAATAATAAAACAATGTTCCTGTGTTGGATGAGAAGAAAAAAAACATTATAATTAATTTTAACTTGCCTTAGAGATATAAACCAAATAGAAAGAAATATATGAAAAAACAAATAAAATAAAAACATCTTTACAGTTCTGTTGGTCGAAAGAAATATATATTTTAAATTTAGAGATGCTTAATAGAAAAACACAGCTGGTCAAATTTTGTAGGTCACATTTGTTTTTATTCAGGAACAAAATGTTCCTCAAGGGGAAAAACCCTTTAAAATATTTTAATCTGAAATATTTTTATTACTTTCCCCTCGAAAGTCGGGAGAAAAAGAAAATGGATCCTTAAATTAAAAAAAATAAATAAATCTGCACTTCTTAAATCAGACCCACTTAAAATAAATATTCATATTTCTAAATTACTATTAAGAACAAGCTCTTTCAAATAATAATAATAATAATAATCTAAATCTGATAAAAAATAAACAGCATGGAAGAAGAAAAACGGCGACAAACACAGAACTCAACTAAAATAATTGATTTTATATATGAACCGATCAAAAGTTTCCTACCTCATTTTGTTAAAGTATTTAGAAAATTTTCTTTTATTCCAGCAGCTTTGAAAGTTAGACTCATCGTGTCAGCCGCTGTGAAGCTTAATGGGATAACACACTATTAGGCCTCGTCGTTTACACACGTTATTCTCACCGCAGGCTCACAGGAGACAGATGACATCTGTCTGCACAGACGGCTCTGGAAGACAACAGGAAGTGCTTTGACAGGCCACTTCCTGTTTGTCTCAAAGGACAGGCGGTCCACTGTCCTCTCACGTTTACATCCTGAACTCCAAAGCAGTTTGATCCTCCATCTTCTGCCTGTCCTCCTTCCTCCTCCTGCTAAACTACCCAGACATTATCAATGCTGCAGTTCCTCCTGTGGCCAGCAGGCGGCGCTCAAAACAAGAAGTAAGTCTATTTTCTTTTCCTCTGAAGATCTCCATTTGTATCTAAAACAAATCAAGATATAGTCTAAACTACATTTGTTTTTAAAGTCCATTTAAACATTTTTAAACTCAATGTTTAGTTAAACTTAAGCTAAAATGTCTCATGTGACAAAGTGCCACAAAGCAGGGCCGGTCCCAGCCTTTTTGGGGCCCGAAGCAAATTTTCATTTGTGCCCCCCATCAACAAATCAACACCAGATGCTTCTTATTACTAACTACTCTGTGTGTGTGACGTACCTACTATGAAATCCAATATCTGTTAGCACGATACGTAGCTGTTAGCTTGAGTTAGGCTAGCTTTTAGCTTGACTTCGAACCAAGAGACAACAGACAGATCCATCGATGGCAGGGAATGTCCTGTCGATGCCCTTAAAACAGAAAATTATTAAGGGCAACTATACAAAATGATCGTTTGTCTTTCTTTGAGCTCTTGTTTCAACTAACACTACCTTTTGTGTTGCCTTTTTTTTTTTTTAATAATTAGCTTTAAATACGCATCGCAGCTGAAATATTTTCTCTGGAAATTTGACCAAAATTACTTAGTAAGATTTTGTGCAGATACATCAGCAGGAAGAAAAGTATTAAGAGCTTATTTGTTTTTGTTCCAACTGAAATTATATCCTTCAGGATTGCCTTATATAAATAATTAGCTTTGCATAAGAATGTCGGCTTTAATTACACTAAAACAGAGAGAGAGAGAAAGAGAACTGAGGTAAATGGAAAATGTTAAATAATAGTTTAATCAAACACTGGTTAATTAAATTAGGAGGCAAAGTGAGAGACAGTTTAAGCAGCCAGATTTTGTGTGTGTTGGGGTGTGTGTGGGTGTGTGTGTACGTCCGCTCATGCATGTCTGCTGTTGTGACAGAAAGACATGACGGATCCTCCGTACATCAGTGGGAGGCCACCCAGTGCCAGATGACACACACTCACACACCGACACGCGCAGCATCCGCGGTGACGGATGGACCCTCTCCGTCCCTCATCACTCACTCCAACAGACAAGCCGCACAGAAACAGGAGGAGGAGGGGAAGGAAAGGGCCATAAAACGGCGGGAAAACGACATGAGAGACGAGCGGGGAGAAGCAGACGCAGAGCGGATTAGTCTCCGGTGGCGACACAAACAGACTCCTCGTCTTATTTTCACCGGCTGACATCATTCAGCGCCGCTGAACAAGCAGCCGCCCATTCACTCAGAGCGGGGATTGATTCCACATGAGATCTCTGCCAACGGTCAATAAGCATCAGAATGAGAACTGGATCAGGCGTTTATGGTGACGGAGTGTGAACAAACAGGTTGATCCAGAAACTTCACAGGACCAAACAATATCCCTCAACTGGTGACGTCTGAAAACGCCGAGGTACGTTTAGCAACATATTGCTATGTGAATATTTATGCATTTACAGAAGTGTGTAGAGTCACCAGATATTGTACTCAGGTCAGAGTAGAAATACTTCAACATATTTTTACCAAAGCAAAAGTAAAAAGTAGCCATCCAAGAAATTACTCAAGTAGAATTAAAAAAGTATTTGGTAAAAAGTCCTGAGTCACAGATAAAATTATCAATCATTTGATATTTAAAAATTACATAATCAAATGGACCAAAATATAAAGTTAAGCTCAAATTTTGGTATTTTAAAGACTAAAATGACAATAATTCATATAAGTAACAAAACATAAAATCAGGCGAGATAAAATGTTTCCAAATCAGTTTATTTTAGTAAAAAACTGATGGAAGTTCAACACAAGCTGCAGGTGTGTGTCTGTGTGGTGAATTTCTGGTTTAAATCATGTTTGTTTTTCATTCAGTGGGTTGAAAATCCAGAAATTTTACTCAAGTAGGAGCAGAAATACTTTATCATAAAATTACTGAAGTAAAAGTAAAAAGTAAAAATACTCCTAAAAGTAAATGTAACTAGTTACTTCAAAACTCAACCAATAATCCAGAAATTTTACACGACCAAATATTGTTGCTCAGCTTGTTTTGTTTGGATCACTGCTTGGTGCTAAACGGATCTCAGAAAGTTGGAGAGAAGATGAGAAGAAACATTTTTTGGAAATATTTACAGGTTAATGTGACTGAGAACTTTGACATATTTTTATTAAAACAACGTAGCGGAGGTACTCGTTTTTATAAACATTTCTTTTCAAATCCATCTTTCTCATAAAACCCTCTTTGTTCAGTGAAGTTGAGTTTTCCCGAGCTGCTCTTTGATTGAGATTAATCATGTCATCGAGGATCCGAGGGATGAATCTGGCTGCAGATGCTCGAGGCCGCCGGCTGCCTGTCTATGACATCACATCCTCAGCCTGATGTCATGACCTGCTGTCTGCTCTCCTCACAATCCAACCGAGCCAAAGCATTTCCTGTGGCACCAAAACTTCAGCACAGTGGCTGACATCAGGAGGGATCAAGAGCTCAAACTGCCTGCACCTTTTAAATAACAGAGTTTTTAACTCTTTCTGGACGCTTTCTGTAACTTTCAGGTTAGTTTTGGACGTCCAGGTTGTTTTCCCGGACTCTTCCAGGTTGTTTTCCTGGACTCTTCCAGGTTGTTTTCCTGGACTCTTCCAGGTTGTTTTCCTGGACTCTTCCAGGTTGTTTTCCCGGACTCTTCCAGGTTGTTTTCCCGGACTCTTCCAGGTTGTTTTCCTGGACTCTTCCAGGTTGTTTTCCTGGACTCTTAAAGGTTGTTTTCCTGGACTCTTCCAGGTTGTTTTCCAGGACTCTTCCAGGTTGTTTTCCAGGACTCTTCCAGGTTGTTTTCCTGGACTCTTCCAGGTTGTTTTCCAGGACTCTTCCAGGTTGTTTTCCTGGACTCTTCCAGGTTGTTTTCCAAGACTCTTCCAGGTTGTTTCCCTGGACTTCCAGGTTGTTTTCCTGGACTTCCAGGTTGTTTTCCCGGACTTCCAGGTTGTTTTCCCGGACTCTTCCAGGTTGTTTTCCAGGACTCTTCGAGGTTGTTTTCCTGGACTTCCAGGTTGTTTTCCTGGACTTCCAGGTTACTCGTCTAGAACTGAAGCTAAAGCTAATTTCCCAGATATCAGGTAACGTTGTACCATGTTGGGACTCGCAGGATAATATTCACATAATTTACATTGTTACTTTCTATGATTTAGTCTGTTTGCTTTAACAGGAATTTACCATAAATATAATAAGTAAGAAAATAAGCGTTTTATTGCCTAAAATTCAATATAGCAGGACTAATCTTTCGATGATTAACTGAGTAATAATTGGATTTTTATTTATTAGGTTTATTTGATGGGGACAGACACATATTACCATCGACAAACTGAATAAAAAAGCAGTGCTTATTCACTAGCTTATGCTGTAAGTTGATTTAGCTATAAGCCACATATTTTTGTATTTTTGCAGCTAAATTATAAGCTATAAACTAATTTAGCTTATGCTACAAGCCAAGCCACACTTATAGCATAAGCTAATTTAGATGGGCTTTTCAAAACGATATAAGAAGTGAAATGGTCAATAAAAAGAAACATTAAGGATGGACACAGCTCTGTTTTTGACAGGACCAGAGTTTTGTTTGTTTTGTTAAAAAAGCTCACAGGAGATTTTTACACAATTTGAACCTGGCCAAACTTAATATGTAAATTTTAGGTGCGTCGTTCTTTTGGCAGTTGGCTCTTTTTGTGTCTGTGTACTCCAGATAAATCGATTACTAAATTTGCTGTAGATTATTTCAATAATTGTTTCAGTTAAAAAAATGAGAAGTTATCCTTTTACCAGCAGTAGAAACTCTGCATCAAATGCTTCTACATTACACGAATTGCTTAAATTAATGTAGAAATCTGATAAATAAACCACAAAGCTTCAGATTGATGTGCAGGATTTTAACCGAAACAAACGGGATCATTTCAGGAAGTGAGCGACGCTCCGGTCGGCAGGATAAGAATCAGACAGCGGCGAAGGTTAGCCTCACAAAACATCAGCGAAGCTGATTATTATCTGAGCAAATGAGCAGAAAAACAACTTTAATTGAGGACAAATAGCTGAGGAAGCATCACGGCGGGATGCAAATCAATTCTCTGAAGAAAGGCGCAATTATTGTCTATTAATTAAAAAAAAGAAAACCTGGACTAAAGCAATCTGCTTCGTCATCACTGCTGCAAGTTGATCATCAAATCTTGACAAACTTTGAACCAAAAGATGAAAAACGTCGACATTCGCTGCCTTTTGCAGTCGTTTAGTTTAACTTTCAAAGTGTCTGCTTCAGCTTTATGCGTCACTTTTTCTGTCTCAGTCGTAGAGAAAAAGATCCAGACGAGACGTTTGAGGAAAAATCACTCAAAAAGTTTAAAGATAACAAGTAGTGATTTATGTCATGAAAAGATCAAATTAATGAGACTTTAATGTTTTTTTTATAAGATAAGAGGTTCAGGAAGGTGATTTCTGAATTCCAGTTAAAAATCATGTAAAAATAGAATGTATTAAACAGAAGCAAAATAGAACACAATAGTTTAAGAGTAAAATAATCCAAATTAAACCACAAATAAACAATGAAAGGAAAACTAATAACTAAATTAAACAAAAACAGAAAAAAGTCATTATATTTAATTTTTTCAGCTGCTGTAATCAGTTCGCTACCCAAAAAATAAAAAAGTGACACAATTACTCCTAATAAATCAGAAAATAAACTGAATGTAAATCCAACCATCAAGTTTTTCTGAACTCAAAGTTCTTCAAAACCCTGATGAGCAACTTTGAGTTGCTGACGAGGAAAATGCAATAATTTCACACCTCAAGCAGAAACAGAGAGAAGAAGAGAGAGAGAGAGAGAGAGAGAGAGAAAGGTGTTTGGTCTGCTGTGACCTCTGACATTTGGTTTGGTTGGACGACACGGAGAAACCGGAGTAATGCGGCTTCTGTCAGGAACAGACGAAGTAATAAACGAGATCTGAGCCTGAAACACAAACACACACCGAAGAAAACGAGTCGACAGAAAACACACAGAAAACACACACACACTTATAATGAGAACAGCTGCAGGGGGAGGAAGAGGAGAGACGAAGGAGGGATGGAGGGAAGGAGGGATGGAGGGATGTCCTCTGGTTCTCACCTTGCTCGCCTGAACCTCGCCGTGTGTTTGGGGATTTTCCAAACCTCCCTCTTCATCTTTCTCTAACTTGGCTCCTCCATCTTCCTCACACTTACATCACCGCACAGCAGAAAGAGCGGGAAAAAAATAACAAAAAAAAAAAAAAAGGAAAGAAAGAAGGAAGGAAGGAAGGAGAGCGGAAGAAATACAGACGGCAGAAAAGGAAACAAAGAGTGCTGACTCAGAGGAAAGGAGCCGGCGTTTCTCCCATCCAAAGAGCCGGTGAGGAAGGTCAGAGGAGGAGGAGCGGGAGGTCTGACCGCGCAGAGAGAGAGAGTGTGTGTGTGTGTGGGTGTGTGTGTGTGTGTCAGGTTGTTCTGAGAAAAGATGTTATTGAAGGGAACTGACTAATTGCCAGTTTAGCAGCTGTCAAAAGCAGCTGGTTGAGAACGAAACAGGATCTGCTGCAGAGGCATTAACTTTTACTTTATATCTGTTAATACGTTTATATGCTAATAACCGAAGGTAAATATATGAAAAATATTGATTTCTGTTTTTACTTATATGCTACTTGGTGTGTTGTGACAGCTGAATAAATTTTAGAAAAATTTAGTCTCGTACGATGGAGTATTGGGGCGATTTGAGACACAGACAGTAGGAGTAAATTTCTTTCAAAAAACTCAAAAAGTTTAGATTAATCTCAGAAAAATTGTAGAACTTTTTTTTTTATTTCTGAGTTTGAAAAGTTGAAAGTTTGCTAGAAACAAAATTAAAAAAAATTTAGATTAGTCTCTGAATTTTTTTAGAAAAACTTGAAAATTTTATTAGTGTCAAAAAATCTAATTTTGACACTAATAAAATTTCAAAATTTTTGAGATTAAAAATAGTTTAGTTTTTTGGCAGAAATGTACTCCTCCGTTTTTACTATCTTACATGTCCCTGATATTCCATTGTAGTCTTAACAGTCTCAATTTTGGTTATTTTCTTTCATCTATCAGCCTAAATGCACTAAAACAAACAAACAAAATCCCACCTTTCTAAACATTTTTGTAAAAAAACATTTCTGCTCTTTCCTGACCTTGCCAAAAGGGGGCGGCAGAAACATCCAGCCAGCGGAAAGTTGACCTAAATTAGAGCGAAACACCAACACAGTGGCACTTTTTACCATTGTGAGATTCCCATTGTTCGGCTGTGTTTACGTGAAAACATCGCAGTACTTCCTAGAAATGTTTACAAGTCATGTTTTTCAAAAGTCAAGTCAAGTTCCAAGTCTCTGCTGACTGAAATAAACATTTTATAATCAAATGTGTATCAATAACAGCATATATCGCGACAAAGATGTGATCAATATCAACTTTGTTCCAGAACCGCACAGCACTCTGGGAGATGTAGGCAGAGGAAAGACTTTAGCCGCTCAACCTCTCATGGCCAGCTAAGCTAGGTTGGTGGAATCAACTCACTCACTCTTTGGTTACCTAGCAACTCATTCACTCTGTGGTTACCTAGCAACTCATTCAGTCTGTGGTTACCTAGCAACGACCTGCTGAGTAACTGCCACAGCAGCAGTTTCAGGTTTCGCTTAATAACTGCTTAAAAATAAAAACAGCGGCGTGCAGGGAAAACTGTGGATAAAAACGGAAAAGTCACATCTCCAGTTTGGCAGCATTTAAAATATTTAAAACAAAAAACTAATCAATAATTATAGGCATCGACTGATATGAAACGCCTATGTTTTTCAGCCATATTGTCTACCCTTAAGTGAACTTAACTTTTTAATTTAAAAAATCCTCCAAACTCAAAGCTATTATATAACCTAACAGCTGGAATCAGAGGAGCAGCTTCGTCTCCTACTTTTTAAAGCCATAAAAAGCCGAGCAGAGCGTGAGCAGCGTGAGCCGAAGAGGCCATCCATGCTCTCATTCTCACTCTCAGCCGGTCTCTACAGACAAATGAAGCGCTCTCAGCTACACAGTGCCGTCCGATGATGGATGTGGTAACTCTCTCTATCACCAAAGACCATCCATCCCAATTAACTGCTTCTGTGAGGGAGGAAGCTGCTGCTGTATAAAACTAATGAAGAACAGTCCACTTACAGGAATTAGCTCACGGTGGAAAAAAAGCTTGTGAACTTCTCAGGACCATTATGGTAGGCATTTTGTAATGAGGGTGTAAAATGTGCCATAAATACATCTTTTCTCATGCAGCAGTTAAATCCAGCCTTTCAGGGCGTTGACTAAAGCCTTTAAAAGGCAGCAAGGTTGTTGTTATTGTTCCTCACAATAACTCTGAAGTAATTTTTGGAGACCAATATATTTATTTTCTCTAGATAACTGGACACTACTTCTTCTAATTCTCTTACTCATGTTTTGGCTCCGCTTCAAAGAGAGTCATGTGAGCAGAGGCTTTCCCTATTTACAGACCAGGAGCTCCATCCGTCTCCTAACAAGTCTCCAGTGGAGAGCTGAGAAAGGGCCACAAAAAGAGCAAAGAGGAAAAAAACAAACAGGAAGGTCTTAGTAAACATTACTAACAAAACTCCCTTTGGGTCCGGTTAAAAGGTCTTCAAATTACCACCAATATCCAGACTTAGTCTGCATTCCCTGCAGCCTATAAAGTCCAGTCCGTTTGGGGAGGTGTGAATGCGTAATCAAACTCTGATGAGGACCAGAGAAGTGAACTCTAGTTCGCCTAAAAACTTCTGTCTTGGTTTGTTTTAAGTGAACTCTGGTCCATTTTGAATTTATGAATGAACTCCAAGCAAACCAGAAACCGCTCCAAAGGCAGGAAGTGGACTACATCAAAGGGCATTCTGGGTAAATACAATCACAACAACCGTCAGCGGTATAAATTTTACCAAAGACAAAAGAGAAATCCTTCAGCTGCAAAAATCTGATGCTGATCCATTTTTGTGATCCATTGTGTGAAGAAGGAAGTTGCGCTGAGAGTTTCCTTCAGTGGTTCTTGGTGCAGCGCCCCCACAGGCGGATGGGGGAACATGTTTTTCAGTGAACATCAGCAGCTGAAAATGAAACAAATGTTGCAATTTTGGCCCCAAATCGAACCAGTTTACTGGCATGAAAACACCCTGAGAGTCACAATAACGACTGTTAATAGCAACTGGTCACTTAAGCAATTAAACTTAAGGCCAACACCTTCTTTATATTGACTAAGTATTCAAATTTTAAGCTAAAATCTACTCAGCATTAAGCAAAAAGAGACTAAAACCAGTCAAGCAGCAGAGTCCAACTACCAGTTATTCAAAGTATAACTGCGTTTCATTTGACCACATAAATATGTAAACTGGAATTACAAAACTAAATTTGCTTAATGGAAACACACCAATTTCAACCAGAAACTCAAGTTTTTTGATAAAATGATTTTGCGATAGGATAAGATGGGCTTTTTTGGCTGTATCAAAATTGGTGTATTTCACAAAACCGGATGTTACTTCTGGTGGAAACGACGAAGAACACAACAGGAAGTGGTAGGTTTTGTGTTTTACTGACTTAATCACGTGAGATTTCACTTCTGTTACTTATTTAACAGAAATTTCAAAAAAGATTTTTTCCGACATTAGCAGAATATCAGTGAAGATTTGCACACATTGAATTTTTAACTCAGCCAGTTTTTCACAGTTTGTTCCAGATCTGTGCTGCATAGAAGCTGCCTCTAAAACAACCCGTCACATCACAGTATTGTTTCCTAGAGCCGGCTCGGTGTGGGTGTTTCCAATCTATTAAAGCTCCGTGTTCCTCCAAAGTGGGTCTGGACCCGTCTCTCCTCTGTGTGCATCCCTGAAGTCATCTGAGGGAAGTTTAGACTTTGCTCAACTTTCCCCTGTTAGCTGCAGAGAGTTTGGCCAGAGCCGGTCCCGGGTATCGAGTCCGACCCAATTATGTCTGCCTGCCTCTGTCAGATTGTTTATACCTGGCTGCACTCGTGTGTTTGTGGGGATGTGGAGGAAAGTGTGTGTGTGGCTGTGTGTGTGAGTTCATTTCTTTCCGTGGCTTAGACTCTCCCCATCAGCCTGTTAAACCATTCATCCCTCCCTCCACCCGGAAGGCTTTCCACGGCTAATAAAGTGGGCCAGGTCTGTGGCTGAACACTATTTTTATCAGGAAGTAATTTCCAGGTGGCGCCCGCAGGTGAGCACCGACAGCAGCTTTAAACAATGGAGCCGAAACCAGGAGTCCTCCATTAACCTCTGCTGGCCAACATGTCGGCCTCTTTCTTTAACAACTCAGTTTGTTGTCACTCATTTCAGAAAAATATGGATTCATTACATTAATTTGTTTAAAACTGAAAATTATAATGAATCAACTTATCTTTTAAAACAGAAAAGTCATGCGTCTTAAAAGTATTTTCCTTTTTAATGAAGTGGTGCATCAACGCAGCAGGTATTGCTATGTATAAGTTGCTTATCACTTTTTTCTCACAACATTCATATTTTTTGAGCTACTACATTTATTATTTCTACCCAGTTTTCTACAACTTTTTTTTAAACAATTTTTATTTTTGAGTTGAGAAGGACGATAATTCCACATCATCCTTCCACTCAACTTTCTATGTATATATCACTTTTTACACAATATTCAAATTTTTAGAGAAGCTAAAGTTTTTCCTTCCACTCAACTTTCTAGGTATGCTATCACTTTAAAAAAAAAAAATCAAAAAATGTTTAAATTGTGTTTGTGCTGTGAAAATGTTTTTGTCCCTCAGGGATTTCTTCTGTTTCTGTTATTTTATCACAGTTAAATGTTTCAGATCCTGAATAAATACATAATAAATAACTTAGACTGATAGCTGTGCTACATTACTATCAGTCTATCAGACTAAAGCACAGATGTGAGGCGTTTGTGGTGAGAAGAAAGAGAGGAGAACCGGACAGACGTAGAGGACAAACCCAGGACTCGTGAGGGGAACATGCAGGATCCATCTTCTGAATTAAAGAGGTTCGCAGGATGACAACAAGCAACAGATGGTACAAAGAGAAGAAAAACGACAAGCCACAAGAGACAGAGATGACCAGACAGGGAGCAAGACAGACTGACAGGCGAGCAAAAGCTGAACAAGTGAGACGGGGGGGTGGAGGAGGAAGAGGAGGAGGGATGGAGGTGCTTGATGCTCCCAGAGGAGACGTTACACTGGCTCCCAGTCCAGTTCTGTCAGCCCATACTTCTCTCTTTTTTTTACTCCAATCTTTCCATCATTCCTTCCCTCCAGACAACAATCAGCCTATTTGAAGTACTGGTGCTGAGATCCGGTCTGCCACGCTGCTCAGCCCGACCCGACGGCCCGTTTCTCTCAACCAGGCTCAAATGTTATGCAGATTAGCACCAGGAAGCAAAACCGCAAGTAAATAAACATTAAAACTTCAATTTTTAAACTATTTCTTGTTCTGCTCTATGGTATATAATGTAACTGTTTAGCTTTGGCAGAACAAATCTTATTTACACATCAGCAGGGGCGGTCCAAGCCTGCTTGGTGCCCTGGGCAAACATGAGGCACCATCATGGGGACACTCAAATTTATTTAAAGCTGCAGTATGAAACTTTTATGAAACAAATGTTTTTTTTTTTCACGTTTGTTAAAATTGTCACTAAATTGTGACAGTTTATGTGACAGGTAATCTGTGAAAAGATTGATCTCCAACTCCTCTGTGAGCGGCTGTGGCTATGTGAAGAACTAGCAACCAATCACAGCCAGGAGGAGGGTCTTAACGCTGTCAATCACGTTCATGTACTCGCTGCTACTGGCAGACATAGGAAAGAAGGAAAGTAGGTAGGAAGAAAGACAGGAAATTAGAACGTAGGAAGGAAGGAAAGAACACAAAAGATGAAGAGAAGGATGGAAATAACCAAAGGAAGTAAAGAATAAACAAACTAACTGCAGCAGGTTGGGAGGAAGAAACCAACAAAAGCAGAAAGACGAGCTAAAAGGTTAGGTAACATGAAGGAACGGACGAAAGACGGAAGATTAGAAGAAAAGTACAAATGAAGAAATGGATGGAAGAAGGAAAGAACATCAAAAGATAGAAATGAACTAAAGAAACGCTGAAAATCCAGATTTTTTATAATTTTCCTGATTCAGCTGCTAAACAAAGCAAATATTAAACCCCCTGCCGTCCTTAATTAATGCCTTGTAATTACTTCCTTCATTTAAAATGGAAGATAAAAACAAACATTTTTAGATATAAAAATATCATATCAGGGTAAACCGACGTTGTCATAAATATCTCAGTTTATTAAAGGCATTCAGGGAATTCAGACAAAGTGAAAAAACAAGCAATCCGACTGAAATAAAGACCAACGACGGGGTGGAAAAGTACTTTTTGTCTTCCTGTGAGTCACTGCTGGCCGCCGACCAGCTGGGAGGGGGAGTTTTATTTCCCAGTCCTTTAAATAAGTGTTGTAATTATCTCCTTATCTGTGTGTGGCTGCAAAGGGAGAGCAGCGTGCCACAGAGGTCCATGAAAGATTAATGCCGCCCGGCAGGAACGCCGCGAATCTGGGGTTACTCCAACAAAACCTCCGCATCAGAACGTCCTGACTTCAGAGGAACGCAAGATCAAGACCATGTGATGCATTTAGGCAACGAACTGAGCGTTTCTCATGTCGTTTCTTGGCTACAAAACAAAAGTTTGAATGTTGGAGAGAAGAAAGTGTCCTGGCGGTTTGTCCGCTGTCGGAGGGATTTTCTCGGAGGATTCTCCGCCTGCTGTGGTTGTTCCCCTCAGTGAAAATGGGTCACCTTCTTCTCTGTCAGGAGAACAGCCGGGAATACGGCGGGTTTCTGGGGGTGTCTATGTTCGTACTACATTTCACTTTCCGCAGGGAGAGGTTACAAACGCCCGACATGTTCTGGAGCTCGTTAGAGGAAAAAGTTTGGACGGCTTTAAAACACTTAAAGTGGTGACTTTATGTATTTTTCAGGCGTGTAGTGACATTCTACAGTACCATAAAGCAACTGTGTTACCTTCAGTTGTTATAAAAAGATTGCAGAATACATGTAACATGACTTAAAAGAAATTTCATTTTACATCATGGCTGTATTTGAGGCCTTGACATTGGGCTTTAAAGGGGGCCTATTATGCAAAATTCACATTTTGTACATTTTTATATTTCCATTTGGCTCTCAACTGCTTCTAAAACAGCTAAAGCTTAAATAAACACCCAGGTGTTTTCTTTGGCCATAAATTAATGTTTTAGCTTTCTGGAAATTGAGCTGTTTCAATCCACTGTTTCCTAGCAACCCCGGCCAGCCCGTTACCTAGCAACCAAGTGGAACTCCAGCACATTTAAAATCTATGTAATTAATTAAGTGAAATCAATGCATTAAAGTTCAGGCCCTAATTAACGTTTAATGCATCAGTCAAAAAATACGTCACAAAGAGGAAAAAAACATATAAAAGCCACACACTTTTTAAAAACACTTTAAAAATTGTGACTCAGTCCAGGAAATACAGTAAATCAATTTTGAGCCTGACAAAGACAAATATAATTTTTGTTATTGTGTTATATTTTTACAGAATTTGATGGACGTACAAAATGGAAAAACATTGTAAATACTATAACGTTTGCATAATTACAAAAATGCTTCCAAGAATTATATTATTTCTCAACATAGGATTTTTTTCTCCCACTTATTCCCAAATTAAAGGTTGATTTTTCCAAATTTTTCAGTGGAAAGTGAAGCTGTTTCCATAGAAACTGAGCTGATTTTAAGTCTTTCTAAAGACCAGCTTTGATCTGAATCAGATGAATTCAGTGTGAACGTGTGTGAAGCCGGCAGGACGACATGAAGCGGCGCGCGGCTCTCGACAGCTGAGCGATGTTCTAGTTCGGTTTGTCTGACAGCATGAGAACGGTTTTCATCGCCGCGGTTCCTCCTCACCCATTTTCGGGTTGTTGAACGTGACAGAAACCCGCTCTCCTCCGCTCAGGTGGCGCGCCGCGTTGCTTCACTTCAAAACGGCCTCACACACCCCGCCGTCAGAGGCAGGAAGTGCTTTTATTTGGATTCAACCCACCTGTTCAATCTGTCACTTCTCACATCTATGCTAACAGCCCAGAGGAGGTTTTGTTGGAGCCGTTTCAGAGAAAGCAGCGAGGCATTCTGCTGTGAGCGAAAAACAGGAAACCTGTTTGGTACGCAAATGTTTGCTGGCACCAGGCAAAATCTCTGATGTTCAAACCTCAGTAACGTAGGCACCGCGGCGTGGAAGCACAGGATTACTGGACAGGATTAGGACATCTGGAGAAAAAGGAAATCTGACGTTTTTCTCAGAGTTCTGATCTTCTGAGATCAAAAGTCAAAAATCTGGGGGGGACAAAAATCAGAATTCAGAGAAAAAGACAGAATTCCAGGGAAAAACCTCAATTTTGAGAAAAAGTCTGAATTTTCAGATCAAAAGTCAGAATTTTGGGAAAAAAAATCAGATTTTTGAGATTAAAGAGAAAATTCTGAAAATTAAGTGAGTGAGTGACTTTTGACACTATTTTGGCTCACATGACAAAATGTGTGGGCACCTCTGGTTCGAGTACTATAACCGAAATCTTCATTTAATAAGAAAAGTTTACATAATTATTGTAGAATAAGGACAGAAATTGTAACTGAGAGAGATTAAATTAATTATAATTGTTAAAAAATATGTTTTACTGGATCTAGTGGCTTTAAGTCTTTAGTGGTTGGACAGGAAGAAGTGTTTGGGAATCGAACCTGAGACAGCTGCGTCCCATTTTACTTTTGTCTCAGCTTATTGTGCACTTGCTCTATTATTGAGACACCTGGTAACCAGAATTATAATATTTTAATATCTGCTTCTCCCTGTGGAAACAATACCTCCAGTTATGAGGTGACGGTAAACAACGTGCCACAAACAACGTTAGTCTGAGAGTGTGGCGCTACTTAGCCCTTCCAGTCATTTACATTATAATAATATGCTGCTATTTATTTAAAGGTAAGTAAGAATTGCTAACTTTAATGCTAACTGACCGTAGGTTGGAAGGGCAATCCTCCTGTTTGTGAAAAAGATGCAGCACAATCTTTTTAGTCAATATTTCCCCAAGAAAATCAGACTGCAGGAAAAGCAAGTCTCGTCTCATAATCAGTTGCACTCCCAGAAAATTTTGCCAGGGTGGTCAGACCAAGGCAGTAAAAATTTTAGGGGTGTAGAGTAAAAAAAAAAATTACAGTTTTGTTTATTTATTTGGTTTTACATTTATGTTTTGAACGAAGACTGTACACCTTCCTATGGCTTGAAAATGATTCTGTGGGTTGGCCGGTATTTTTCTAGAGGGGCCCGTGGCTCCTCCTGGCCCCCCGTTGGGGGCGCCACTGCTCAAAAGATGTTTCTGAACGTGCAGAGCAGTTGGTTCCTTAAATAAAAGTATATGTTGTACTGCAGTTTGCTGCTGATGTAATGATGTAATTTAAAGTCTCAGCATGACAAATTGGTAATAAGTGAATATGAGGCTATCAGTGTTTGGCCTGATATTCAGCCGAGCGATTCTGCCACACAGTCTGACTTTAAAAGCCTCCATAAGCACAAGGAACCTGTGAAATATGTGAGCATTACATCTGTTAGAAGGAGCCTGGTTCCTCATACTGGGATCATCTCAAACAGTAGGAATAAAATCACCAGGCTCTCCAGCCGGGGCGGGTTTAATGAAATGGCATGTCGGGTTTCTAAGCCTCAGGGTCTGACCGTACCGATGCGTAGAGGTAGCCCTCGCTGTTCATGGCGACGTAGAGTCCCGTCTTGGTGCTCTGGATGGCCACTATCCTGAGTCCCACAGGAATCAAGTTGAACTGCACTGCAGGACACGAAAACAACAAACAGCGTTAGAAAAATAACTCATTCACAAGTTCATCCAATGAAGACAAGAACAAAACGAAACAAAAGGAGTAAAAAAAATGAACTCTTGGTTCTGACAGGCTGAATCTGCTCGAACCGGACGGCCGCTGCAGAGAGAGATACTTCGGCAGAAGCTTTACAAACTCAATAAATTACAAAGTGACATCGTGTGAGTCTGTTGAAAACTGATTGTATCTTTACTGACACAGTTAAACTGAGTCGGTGATGCAGTTTACTGGATCCCCTCTTCAGGAAGCCTGGATTTATTACAGCTCCACGGATAAACCCCAGAATTCAATCAGAAGAAAGAAAAAACATTCAGGAAACTTCCAGCAGTCGTAGCAGTCACACATCCTTATAGAATAGATCACAACAGTAGAGAAAAGAGCTGGCAAAATGTCACAGTAAAGAAGACAACAGTTGCCCTCTAAATGCGCTCAGACATTTTACTTGTGTTTGACATTAATTGTTAATTTTCTTTTCTTTTATTGAATTTTGCATCTGTATAGCCATGATGACACATCCGTGGTTGAAAATCTTTGTTATTTTTACATCTGCAGAGTTTAAGTCCTCTGTAGGCGCTCCTAACAGGAAGTGACACGGGCGTCTGAGTGATGTTGACATTTACAGCCTCCAGCTGCTCTGTCATAATGTCATGACGACCAGACTCCACCATAAAACACATCACAATAAAAATTAGACAGATAAAAAGTTCAATGCTGTGCTGCAACACTTTTCTCCTCCACATTTTGTGGCTGGGAAGGAAACGTCTAACTCCAGGAACTGAGACAGACTATTTCCTGGATCAGGATGGATCTGATGCAAACGTTTTATAGACATAATCCACATAAATAAAACACAAAACACTCCAAATAATATATTGGAAACTATTCAAACTGGTCCATTTAACTGTTACTTTATTTTATTGAAATACTGATGAAAATCTGATAATATTCAATCATTTATCTAGACAAACCAGCGTTCTTTGACCCGATTAATAAAATGTTGCTGCCCATTTTATTGTTTTAAGTCTCAAAACATTTTCCAACTTCAGTTTATTAACTCAATCATTATCATTTAATGAAGAACTGCTCAGTTTGTGAGATGCTCAACAGAGAAAAAGTGCAAATGATTCACCTTAATGTGCATTTTCACACTTAACATAGTAAAACTTTTTAAACTATAAACATTGGCAACCTGTCAGCTTCTTAAGTTTACTTTATTTTCAAAAGATATATAACATTTGAACATTTTTTGTGCAAAATCTTCAATAATAATGCTTATATTTCAACTTGTGAAGGAAAGTGCATGACAGTTTCCACTCACAGTAAATAGGCTTAGTCTATTTCCTGGCCTTCAATTACAGTTACTTGCTTACATCTTTACTCTTTTGCAAGAATAAAGTTGTAAAGTAATTTTATGAGAACTCTACACCAAGCTGCGTTAAAGTGAGGAATACTGAGCACCTTGTAACATTAGAGTTAATATTTGCTTTACAAATCAGGAAATGTTTATCAGTCAAGCATGAAAAAAGAAAATAGTAAAGCTCCTTCCACCCACTGTTTAAGAAATACCGTGTTACTCTATGCATATGCTCAGTCTGCGCCAATGAAGATTCACTGAATGGTTGAGGGAACTTTATAGAAACTTTTTAACCACTTGTTTGCTCACAGACCCATGCTAAGTTTGTTTTAGTGAGAATGGGGAACAGAGTGTGACAGCAGCTTCAATGTCATATACTTTGCACAAATTTATCAAATTGTTGAAAATCTATCTGAAATTTTTGTATAGTACTGTTATGTGGTTTTACTCAGGGCTACATTTATCCTCCATCCCTTCAAAGGAGCCAAAAAACCCCCAAAAAACGACAAAAAAACTGAGAAACAGCCAACGAAAAAAACACATATTTAGATTTTGAAACACAGAGTGTTATTTTAGTGTCATGTTATTTTAACATTTTCAGGGTAACATCAGCTGATGAACACTAAATTAACTGAAAACAAGTTATATTATTTCCCCAACAGGGGCAGCAGCCAACAAAGTTATTGACCTATTATTTGTGTACCAACTAGAAAAATAAAATAGAAATTGTTTCTACATGTGTAATACCATTTACTTGGTACTATTTAATGTTATTTTAATTACTATATATATATATATATATATATATATATATATATAAATAATTCTAGGTTGGTGTGCTCTTGGAGGCCCCCTGGTGGCGTGGAGGCCCTAAGCAGCCATTTAACTCGCCAACTGTCAGGTTTCTTTATTGCAAAATTGCTTTTAACACCTGCTGTGGTTTTATTTGGATTTTCCACAGCAGAGTATCCATCTCTTTTTTTCTTATTTACCTCTCAGGAAAGAAAATAAGATGTAAACAAAAGGGGTTACTTATCTATTCACTAGTTACGATCCTTAAAACGGACTCTCGAGGGAAATTTGAAAGTCTATTTCTTCAGAAGCTCTCGTCCACATTTCATGGTCTTAATCAACAGAAAGCACTTTATCGATTAGTTTAGTTACTCTCTAATGGAAGAGTCTGTAATATCCATCTGTAAATGAAAACTTAGTTATGTTGTTAAAACCTCATCAGCCGTAAATCTAAAACTTCTGGGAAGGTTACAGATGGAAGTTGAGTTATGAGACTGTCCAGTAAAGTTGTCAGCTCTGAATTGAAGAAAAGTTTTCAATTTAGACTGCAGGGACATTTGCACTAACGGAAACTTTCAGGTCAATTTTAAGGCTAACGTTGGTAAATTTGGTGATGTTTGTAAGGGTGTTTGTGAAGTTTTTCTGTAGTCTACAGTCCTGTCAGCCCAGATAGTGATTAGTGCCCAGTTTTAAGGTTGAAATATTGGTAATAAAACCTGACCATAAATCTCAGACCTGCACCTCTCCTCTCTCTACCTTCCTTCTCTTTATCTCCAGGGCTCCGCTCTTCTATTTGCTCGATCGATCCCTGCATCTCAAACAACGGGTTTCGCAAATGAACAAGGTGTCACCAAAGAGTGCAGCCGGGATGACAAATAGATCAGGAATTCACACACACACACCCCCACACGCACCCAAACACACACACGCCTTTTATTTTGTTCCAGTCTTCTCCCCCTCTTACTCTTCATACTCGGTGACACAGTGGCGCAGTTGGTAGAGCTGTTGCCTTGCAGCAAGAAGGTTCGATTCCCGGCATGGAGTTTGCATGTTCTCCCTGTGCATGAGTGGGTTCTCTCCGGGTACTCCGGCTTCCTCCCACAGTCCAAGAGTCAGTCAGGTCAACTGGTCTGTATAAATTCTCCCTAGGTGTGAGTGTGTGTGTGTGCATGGTTGTTTGTCCTGTCTGTCTCTGTGTTGCCCCGCCTCTCGCCCGAAACGTTCGCTGGAGAGAGGCACCAGCTCCCCTCCCAACCCCATTAGGGACAAGGGTGTGGAGAAAATGGATGGATGGATGTTTCCAACTAAAGAAATGCATCAAAAAGAATACAAAGGAAGAGGAAAAAGACCATGTCTACAACAGGTTACTAATTAGCATCTGTAATGTAAATTACAGCATTACTTATTAAGATGATTTTTACCAATTTATGAAGAAAACTTTTGCAAACTAAAGAGCTACATAATAAAATCTTTAAAGAAAGAAAAGATGTGTCTTCAGATTTACTGCTAGCATCTGGAGCTAACTAGCTTAATATTTTAAGTAAAATTTAAAAAATCAGTACTTATCAAAAGCCAAAATTTTGAAGTAGATTAGATTATGTTGTATCTGTTTAATCACATTTTAAAGAAAGGAGAGAAATTGTCTTCACAACTGGTTTACCGTTAGCATGTGAAGCTAACTAGCTTCAGATCTTTGGTGTTTATGAAATGAACACTAAATAAAGCATTACTCTCAGTGCTTAAATAGATTAGGTGGTTGTGTTTTGTAACTCTTTCAAAGCTAGAGTTATGGCCTAAACTTGCAATGAAAACAGTTTATTGCTTAAAACATGTTTTACTGTTAGCATCTGAAGCTAACTATCTCAGTTTTGTAAACAAAAATTAAACATTTACTCTTCCTCAGCTAATTGACACTTGGATTGTGCAACTCGTTCAAAAACAACGAACTTTATAATCAAAATCGAAAAGAGACAAAGTCTAATTTTGGAAGACTTATTGTTGCCATCTGCAGATACCTTGATTCGTTTAATAAAATGAAAACTGTGAGATTACAAACCAGGAGTAATTGACAACCATTTTCCTTATTCAAGCAGATTAGATGGTAACTTCTCCAAACCAAAAAAATATGTTTCCAGATCTGTAAAGAAAAGAGACAATTATCTTCCCCTCAAACAGATTTTAGCATCTGCAGCTAAATAGCTTATAGTTCCTAAACAAAACTCCTCACATAAATGGGATTTTGTTGCCAAGTCAAACTTACAATTTGTTGGATTTTAACACAAAAGATTAGTGCATTTATAAGACATGAATGTCATGAGCCCAGCGTGAAAGGCTGTATTTAAATTACCCCTCATTTGCAAGAAAACCCCTGCCTACGTCACGATTCATTAAAATGTTATCACCCATATAATAAATGGCCATCATAACTCAATTTTCATTACATTTTATAAGAGATATTTTCTTACCCCAATAAAAAGAAATGTACGTATCACATGGTTCTCATAAATGAATCTCTTTTTAAGCTTTTTCTTCTCCTCTCTTTATCTGTCCTTACATTTGAATTACCTGCTTTCCTGACTCCTACTTTAATCAAGTCTTTGGAGGGAGGGAAAACGGAAGGAGCGGGGCCTGGAAATGAAAGGAAAGGTGTTGCCAAATCAATCCCACAAGTCAATTTGAATCCTGAGATCAACTGTATAATGAATAAACAAGGATAAATTGGACGAGAGAAGGTTGAGCACAGCAGGACAGACAGGACGTCTGAATGCTGAGCTGCAGATTTAACCCGCTGTAATGTGAGGAAACATCACAAACTGAGGTCTGTGATGTCCTCTTGTGTGAAACTGTCCAGATTGAAAGCATTGTGACTAAAAAGCAGCACAGATATCTAAATGCTCTCATTCAATGTTTGTCTGGACACAATTTTTCAGGCTGTGGGAATGAGCTGAAAACACATTGATTGGGCTCATTGAGATGCATGGTTGATTTTAGAAGTGGCCAGGCGGCTGGTGAGTCAGCACATCAGAAAAATGACCTTTAACTCGTTATCTTTAAGAGACGGCTTAAACTTCCTCTAAAGTAGAAGCAACTGTGGAGTTTATCTGAGCAGTCAGTACCTTACATGATTTACACAGCTTTCATTTTAGTTAGGATGGATGGATGGATGGATGGATGGATGGATGAATGGATGGATGGATGGTTGGATGAGATGGTTGGATGGTTGGATGAGATGGTTGGATGGATGGTTGGATGGATGGTTGGATGAGATGGTTGGATGGATGGATGGTTGGATGAGATGGTTGGATGAGATGGTTGGATGGATGGTTGGATGGATGGTTGGATGGATGGATGGTTGGATGGTTGGATGAGATGGTTGGATGGATGGTTGGATGAGATGGTTGGATGGATGGTTGGATGAGATGGTTGGATGAGATGGTTGGATGGTTGGATGAGATGGTTGGATGAGATGGTTGGATGGATGGTTGGATGGATGGATGGTTGGATGAGATGGTTGGATGGATGGTTGGATGAGATGGTTGGATGAGATGGTTGGATGGATGGTTGGATGAGATGGTTGGATGAGATGGTTGGATGGTTGGATGAGATGGTTGGATGAGATGGTTGGATGGATGGTTGGATGGATGGATGGTTGGATGAGATGGTTGGATGGATGGTTGGATGAGATGGTTGGATGAGATGGTTGGATGGATGGTTGGATGAGATGGTTGGATGAGATGGTTGGATGGTTGGATGAGATGGTTGGATGGATGGATGAGATGGTTGGATAGATGGATGGTTGGATGAGATGGTTGGATGGTTGGTTGGATGAGATGGTTGGATGAGATGGTTGGATGGATGGATGGTTGGATGAGATGGTTGGATGGATGGTTGGATGGATGGTTGGATGAGATGGATGGATGAGATGGTTGGATGAGATGGTTGGATGGATGAGATGGTTGGTTGGTTGGATGAGATGGTTGGATGGTTGGTTGGATGGTTGGGTTTGCCTTGTATTATTGTTAAAGTGAAACTCAGTTTGTATTCTGGTGTAAAGCAGCCGACGGATAATTGAGCTTCAGCTCTCCATGATTCTTTGCTAATTTTAATTTTTCATCATGATCTGGACCTTGAAAACACTCAAATCAAATTCCACACTGTTTATAAACTGGGACAGAACCCAAACCTTACTTGAAGTAGACCCTAAAAACCGCTCCAGTAGTCCAGCCGGGTCAGGACCGAAGCATCTCTGTGACTCCATCACCGGTTTCTCCATCTTTTATTATTATTGGTGGATCAGACAGGAAGCCCCCATGCAGCCATGAAACCAATAAATAAAACTAACTGCCTTACCAGAGGTCGCTATACCACCAGTATGTCTATTATTTTTATAGCATTAATTAATATTTATGATATTTAATTAGCATCCTGATTCCTGTAAGGGTGTGAGAAAATGAAGTTGAGTGTTTGGCGGAGAGCCTCGAGCGCTGGGGTCATTAAAAATGACGCCTGAACTAATAAGGAAGGAGAAATAAAGAGTCGTCTGGACTGGAAACTGCTCTGTTTGCTCATTTCTGTCTAAAACACCAGAGTTTAAAGGTCATGTCTGGTTTCCAGGGCGCTCTGTCCATCCTTCCCTTCATGAATTAGCAGCCTACATCCTAACCCGCCGTGTTGTATTATTTTATGTATGCCGTTCCATTTTCCTGCCCCTTGCCGTTCCCTGTCGTGTGAAATCAGTCCTTTTTATTCCCACCCATTCATCTTTGTCCCACTTTTGCCCTGCAGCCTCTCCTGCACGTCTCTATATTACTCCCTCGTATTTGACTGCTATCCTCGCCTCATGTTGTGATTGTTCTCTTTCTTTTTCTGCTTCATATACCACACTTCTTTGCTTTCCTGTTTCCTTCTGGAGGACCGCTGTTCTCCCACAGAGCAGCTTTCCTCTCTCGCCTCCAATTAGGGGAATATCAAACTCTAACTGAAGATAGGCTGAGGCCTAGCCAGAAATCAGGAAAAACTAATACACAATTTTTTGTGTTTAGGCCACACATGAACTCTGTTTTACATTAGGGCCGGACAATAAATTAACAACAATATATATTGCGATAGATGTATGATCAAAATCCATTAAAAATAATTTCACTAAACTTAGAGGAAAGACTTTAGCCGCTCAACCTCTCACAGTTAGCTAAGAAATGTTGGTGGAATCCACTAACTCACTTGCTCTTTGGTTACCTAGCAACCCACTCATTCTTTAGTTACCTAGCAACAACCTGATGAGTAACTGGCGCAGCAGCTGTTTAAGGTTTCGTCTCATAACTGCTTAAAAACAAAACACACTGGTGTGAAGTGAAAACTTTGGATAAAACAGGCACAATCACACCAGCAGTTTGGCAGCATTTCAGATAATTAAAACAAAAAAACTAATCGATAATTATCGATATCTACTGATAGGAAATACTTGTATTGCGATACATTTTTCAGACATTTTGTCTAGCCCTAATGTCAAGTTTTGATGAATTTCATGGGCGGCCGTGGTAGCCAACTGCTACCAAAAGTGATGGCTCACTGATTATAAATAACATTTTATAAAGTCAGTTGTTTGTTTGTTTATTCCTCCAGCTAATCGTGGTAATAAATCAGCATGTAACTTTAAAAAAGGTAGAAAAATACACTTGAAAGAACCTCATTAAAGTTGGACGTAGAAAGAAAAGTTAGTCCACAAAGAGGCCTGACTCATTCTCTTCTTGTCCAGGTCCAACCTCTCCGTTATCTGGACCAAAGAGAACCAGTAGGTGAGGCGGAAAAAAGGAAGCAGCCAAAGCCCGGAGGGGATCTAACGAAACAAAAAAAAGAGAGAGACGGGAGCTGCTTTAGTTTTATCACTTCTTCTTTCTTTATGGAAGTTCCCCTAGGGCTTCCCTAACTAGGTGATAGTTGTCACAAAGCTGAAAGTGGCTCCGCGTTACAGCACAAAGAGAGACGGGGGACGGAAACAAAAGAACAAGAGGATCAAACAGGAGGGAAAAGAGAACGAAAGAAAGGAAGGCGACCTGCTGTAGAAAAACGAGTCAGCGAGACAAGATGAGCTGGCAGGGGAAGAGAAGGAGAAACGTAAAAAAAGAAATAAAAAATGTGTGGATGACAGAGAGGAAAAGAAGGAGGAGATGCAGCAGCTGGCATGGAGCTGATGGCTCCTCAATCACTGCGTCTCCCCCCCTCTGTTGGGAGGTCAGAGGAGCTGCCACCCTGCTCCTCTTCCTCCTCGTCCTCCTCCTCCTCTCCTTTAGGCTGTTATGTAACAGAGTGACAAGAAAAATGAGGTGAGGAGAGGAAAGGGAGACTTCTTCCTTGTACTTAGAAAGCGGTTGACAGATTTTTTTTTTTTTACTTTAATTACCTTACCCTTAATTCTGGCTGAAGTGGGTCATTCTCTCAGGAGACCAAGTCCCCAACAAGAAGTAGTGGCTCGTTATCATTTCAAATGAATCAAAAACACAGAAGACTGTGTCTCACAGGTCTGACGCAATAATCAATGAATCGCATGATAAATTAAAATGAGCTCAATAATTTTTAGTGCAATAATTGTGTTTACCGTTTCTGCATCATTTTAAATTTTTTCAGGACAAAATTAAAGTTTATTAGTCTTCGAGGGGTCAAACTTGCATTATTATACCACGTTCATTGAAAGTGGTATCAAAACAACGTTATTATTGTTTATAGTGATAATTTCTGGGACGATTTATCGTCTAAAAAGTTTGTTATTGTAACAGACATATCTGCAGGATAGCAGTAAAGTCGTATGTTACTGATAAAGCCGTGTTTCTGAGATGCTTTCTGGTTAGCAATGACTCTCCTCCAGTCTGAGTTCCATCTCCATGGCAGCCAAATGCTGACCAATGAGTTGGCAGTCTTTTACCACATTAATCACATTTTCCCCACAGAATCTGAAGATACAATACAGTAAAAATGGATCTGCCTCTTTGCAGATTTGCTGTTATAAAATTGCTGTATATCAAATAAAATAAATTTTACTTTAACGAAATTTGACGCAATTTCACACCTTGAAATTGGGCTTCTGTCTCTTTAAGAAGCTCTTTCCATCACTCTGATTTCAGCACGTCATCACAATAATGTTTTGTATTAAGCCTTTAGCAACATTTTTACCAGCGTTTCACTGAGAAATAGTTAATATAATGAACTCAGTGCCACCAGGTGTTGCTAATTGCTGGTGGCTAGTCTAAAGGAACTGAGTGGGTGAGTAGCAGCTGCTCTGTGAGGCTGAAGCTTTGAGGAGGAGCTGCGCCTTGAAGGCGGGGCTAGGTCCACCTAGACGTTTTGTTCAGCTGAATGGTTGCCATGGAGATTAAAAGAGTTCTCAAACATGCATGAAAGAATCAAAGCAACACTCAGTGCGTTGATGAGCGAATAACATTATGACATGACGTAGCTCATATTAATTCAGATCTTTAAAGAGTTATTTGATTTCATATGTGTTACAACATTTAATTTCCATCTGGGATCAATAAAGTATTTTTGAATTTAAAAGCTCAAAAAAGACCATTTTACATAACACCACTCCTTTAAAACTGGTAGATTACATCCAAAAGGTTTTTGAAACGGCTCATTTTCCAGACACCAAAAACATTAAACCGACAATGTTTTTTTTTTTTAGGGCTGTTTTTAGAAGCAGTGGAGACACAAAGGAAGCACAAAAACATGAAAAATTTGAATTTTGCATAATAGCTCCCCTTTAACACACCACACACAAAATTGGAATAAAAATCTTAAAAGATTCCTGATTCAACCATTAGAAAGGTAAAGATGGCTCCATGTTAGCGCATTTACGAGGTGGAACGAAATCAAAACCATATAAAACGAGCTGCTGAAAACCAAAGCGTCTAGCAGCAGCTGATTCTCAGGAATCTCCGCACACCTTAGACATGACAGTGAGGAGGAGCTGCAGCGGTAACAGAAGGCTGTCTGCTCTGGAGTAACGTTTTACAGTAAAGGTCTCCACCGTCTCTTTCACGCATATCCCACTCAGCGCTGCAGAACATGCTCACACAGCAATTTCCCCCTCCTCCTTTAATGCTCTGTGCAGTCAGGTAGATGATTGTGCTGCTGATTGATACCGGTTTCCAATGATGTGAGCGACTAAATAATCCAACTCTGGCAGGAAGGGAACAATTTCCGAGCTGTGACTTGAGAATGTAAAAAAAAAAACAACAACAACAAAAAAAAAAAACGGAGTGTGATGGAGTTACAGCCATTATAAAACGAGCCGGCGAATGCGGGGGTGACCTCCGCTGACTGATGTTTGACGCGCCGCCACATGAGGAGCGAAGCGGCGTTACACAACAACAATCTTTACACCTGTCTGGGAAATGAGCCCCGCTCGCCTTCGGATGTGCCCTGCGGTATTACGTGATGAATATTTCAGATTGAACATGAGACTGTTTAAAGTTCAGCCGCTGAGCGTAGGCGTGCGGTTACATAAGAGCGGGAATAATCGGCGCTTTCTGGACGTGGTCGGCGTTGCCAGGTTGGGCAGGTTTCCGGCCGATTGGGGGGGTTTTAAAAACGTTTGGCTGGATGAAGGAAAAAAAAACAACAAAAAAACAGGTTGTTAAAATTTGGGCTGCTTTTCACAACACTTGGCAGGTTTTAAGAAGAACAAAGTTCTTTAGAAATAGTTGTAATTGTGTGGCAGAAAACACAACAAAACTTTTAATAAAATCCTGTGTTAACCCACTGATGTTGGTTGCTGTGGAAAAACTTCTTTTCTGAAGTTATTGTAGTAGAAAGACCCGAGAAATTGTCTCAATGTGAAATTTTATGCTTTTAAAAAAAGATGGGAAGGTATTCTTGATTTTCTCAGCATTTAAAGGTCAGTAATGTGAACGATGTAGAGCTTTAAGTTTACATATAAATGGTTTACTTTTTTCACGTTATGTACATGCCGCATGTTTCTGTTTTAGATATTCAAAATATCTAATAAACATTATATTATTGCACTTATCTTATTTGTAAATTTATTTTGAAATTTCTAGACTCTATCCAAAGTGACATCATCAGTGATTAATCATTGGTTGATTTAGTTAATCACTGATGACACAGTGCAGCATCATGATTTAAAAGTACAAATTGGCACAAAAAATTCCACTTTCGTTGTGTTTAGAGAGTCAAGACCTTAACAGTCTCAGTGGGATTTGGCTCCAGTCAGTTTATAATAAAAAACAGCCAAAAGTGTTTTTAATTTTCACAAATCCGAGTGCAGTCGATGAAGTATGGGACACTATATCATATAAACAGACGTACATCTCATATATTTCATTAGAGGTTGAGTTTTGGGCTAGTTTGTTGTTTTAGCTTTTGGGTTTTATTTTGTTTTTGAGCTAGAAACTGTCGGTCAAACCTGGCAACCCTGGATCACCAGGGCCGGCCCAAGGCAAATGAGAGTTAAGGGCTGCTTAGGGCCCCCACATGACCAGGGGGCCCCCAACAGCAAAAAGCTAGTGTGATATGAAAATGCATATAGTTTGCAAAAGATTGAATAAAACAAACTAAATGCTACTCTACATAGAAAAACGATTTTGATATTATTTTCATCGTTGGCACATATTTAATAGGTGAATCTCTTTGCTGCCAAGGTTTGGAAAATAAAAGTAATTTAACGTGCTAATTAGCTTAATGTAAATTTAGTGTTTGTCAGCTGATGTTATTTTCACATACTTGAAATAATGCACCACACTTAAAATTAAAATATTTTGTTTAGTTTGCTGCTCCTGTCAGGTTAAAATCAATAGCTATCGTAGCATCAGTATGACGTAAGCTAATTACAAATGATGCTGATGACACTAGTTATGTTAGAGTAGCTTAAGAACGGTGAAGCATCTGACATGTTGATGTTGGGGGGCCCCGATGTGTTTAGGGCCCAAAAAGGGCCGGCCCTGCTGATCACATTCTCATCTCTGCTGCTCTTTCTCCGAGTTCTCAAACAGACGTTTTCTCCTCTCACCAGGTTGACACCTGACTGCTGTGCTTGTTTTACTCATCAAAAGCCAAAGGAAGACGCTACAGGAACCCTGCCCAGCTTCAGGACAAGTGTTTGGGTTCGGAGTCTGGAAACACTTCAGCTGCCACACTCTGACATTTCAATAAAAAAAAAAAACTGATGAAATGTACGAACTGTGATTTCTCTTTTTCCCCACCCGCCTCTCGCTCTAGGTTGTAAATCTGAAATTGTGCCGACTAGATGTTTTCCACCTAAACTGTTGTTTTGACAGAAAAAACCTGCTGTGTTTCCACACCGGGGATATTGTATAATATATTATTGATCTGTGAGGGAGCGCTGAAGGGATTCCTGTGGTCTGGGATCCGGTGGATTTAGTCAGTAATCACAGAGGAGGCGACCACAGCGGGCCGATGATGTGTTTCTATGGAAACCGAAGGTGAAAATAAAAGGGAAAGCATTTAGTTTTTAATCCCAGAGAGTGTCATCATTGAATGTTTTTTAGATGCTGGTAATTATTTAGCACAGCGGGTTACACTACAAAAACACACACAAATTAAACTGCATTAAAAGGTATTTCTCTTTCAACATCGAGCTGAAAAAAAGAATAAATCTCATGAATTACACTTAACAACAAACCTCTGATAACAATCTTCTCTCTTGAAGCAAAAAAATCTGGCCTAGTCCTGTCTTAAAGATTTTTATTTTTAATTTTAGGTTAATTTTCTCACCAGATTAATGATGCACTGCAAAAACACAAAATCTTACCAAGTATATTCGTCTTGCTTCTATCTTAGTACACTTGAAATTAGGCAAGGCTAAATTAAAAACAAGTTTTCAGCATTATATATTCTTATTTTTAGTAAATAGTCCTTAAATATATATAAAAAAATAGTAGTTGGCTGTATCTTTTAGCTCAGCTTTAGCCGTTTACATTTACATTTCTAAGTATATTTGTCTCGTTTCTTGAAATTAGGCAAAACTAACTTATAAGTAACTTTTCAACAGGATATAGGAGATTGTTTTAGGTTAATAACTCCTTAATATTTCTAAAAAAATAGTACTGGTTGTAAATGAAATAATCTGCCAGTGGAACTAGATATTGTAAATTATAATAAAAAACTACATGCTAGTTCTAATTTTACTTAAAACAAGAACTTTTAAATCAACATTAATAAATTATTGTCTTAAAACAAACTCCTTTATCTTGCTGAAAATTTACTTGTAAGTCAGTTTTGTTTTATTTCAAGTGTACCAAGATGTTTGCTTTAGAAAGAAGACCAAAAAAACCTGGTAAAATTTAGTGTTTTGCAGTGTTTGAACTCATTTTCGGTTCAATAACTCCAATAAACGACTACATCTAGACAAGTGGCGGACAAAAGGAATGGCAGGAACTTAAATATATCTACAGAATATAAACAGTGTACAAATATCGTACTTTTTTTTGCAATATTATGGAATTATTGATGTAAAACAAGCTCATGTTTCTTGCTGTTATTGTAAGTTATTTACAGTGTGCTAAGACATTTGGACTAGAAACTAGACCAAAATACTTGATAAGATTTTGTGTTATTATAGCTACTGATTTTAACCTTATAAGAGCAGCAACCAAGCAAAGATGCTCTAATTAATTAGCATTTTGCAAACAAACACTGAACTTATAGTAAAAGTTGTGAAGTTTAATATCTTTGGAACAGTGTAAAATGTGGAGTCTATCTTTACAAAATAAAATAAAATGTTCCCTGACTCACAAAAGGAGCTGCTTTCGTCCTTTGTGCCTTCCATGGTGCCATCTGGCAGCATCTGGAGGTAGAATCCGTGTCTGCAGTAGAGCCGTGTGACGATGCCCTTCAGCTGGGGCTCTGCAGAGCAAACACAGTGTTAACAGCACATGTTAGCCTCCAGGAACACACACATTCACACACACACACTTGTCAGGTGGCATTTATCAGAGCAAATGGCCACCTCAGAGCCTAGACACTGACTAAACAAGAAGCAATTCTTACAATTTACCCGGTTAAATGTTTAGACGGAAAGGGATTCATGTGTGTTTAGCCTTCTTCTTTAGCTTAGCTTGTTTATTTCAAGACACACATTTGGGAGTAGAAAGCACAAAATAAATTTGTTGCTAGACGGAAAACTACATAAAAGTACTTTTAGCAAGACTTTCATTCATCACAACTAAAACTAAAACTAGCTTTGGCCTGCATGATGTGCAGCAAATAGTTTTCTTCAACGTTAGCTTACAATAGCAGATAAATTATGCTAGCCAAACATGTTTTGAAAGTTGAATATTTTACCCAAAAAGCGCTTTTCACTTGATAAATGTAGTTGCATTAAAAGGTTGCAGTGAAAGGTTAATATCCAGTTTATAGTTTGTTTATTATTTGCTAACTGAAATGCTAGCAATTAGCACCTGGCTTGTCTGAGCTAGCATGAGTTTTTCTTCAGGCTCAGAAGTGCTGAGGAAGACCAGATGGAGGATCAGACGAAATGTCAGGGTGGTGAAGTGTGTCCACAATCAACATTTAATGAATCTCATCAAATATGAAGGAGGATGGAGGAGTGTGGGGGCAGATGACAGTTTGCCCTCAATTGACAGAGGGGATATTTTAGTGCATGAAGACTAAAGAAAGGTACGACTTGGAAAATCTGCTCATTTAAACTTTTCAAGTCGTACAAGCAAACAAAGTCTCTGTGTTTTGGAATGTTTTTCTTGTTTGTTTCCACAGATTTCTTCTGTTTTTGCACACTAAAATTGCAATTTCATATAAACGCACTGCAGTCTTAGATTACAATTTCTAGTCACATGATTAGCTTGTTTAGCTTAGCGTAGCTTTAACTGTATACAACTTGTTTTTAGAGCCATTATGCTAACTCTATTCAAGCTACTTAACGTAAGGCCAAAATTACTGAAACATTATAGACTACATATTGTAAACAACTGTTTAATTTCCTTGTGCAGTAGTCTGAGGCTTCTTCTTTTATTATTTGTCTTACTCGTATACAAATGGGATTATAGATGGAGATTGGCCATTTGGCTAAAATCTGATTTGTCTGCATGTAAATGTTTATTAATATGTAATACCTTGTGTTTATAAAATACACTTGAAACAATCAGATTTTCCAGAAACATCTTGATGATCTCTAAAATCGCAGAGGACAGATGTTTCCAAATGGAACTGGTGAAATTCAGGTTGACTTTGTTTTATATTCATAACCATCATGTTATGGGTTTACTGAAGATTTCCTCTCTTTAATCCCCACTTCCATACTAAACCTGACTGCATCGATCCTTATCCAAGATGAGAGCCGTCATCCATCCATCCATCATCCATCCATCCATCTATCCATCCATTGCCGGCTGACTAGACACAGAAGGTCGGTGTGGTAATCTGTTACGTGTTAATCTGAAATTAAGCTCCGTGCCACACAGCGAGCCATGTGCATCTGCTGGCCACGGAGGATCTGAGCAGCAAACACGCAGTGCTGACCTTTAGCGAGTCTCTGCAGCTGCGGTTCAAACAGAGGAAATACTTCCTGCACACAACGAGCGTAACATCAGCGGCAACACAAGCAGCCTGCAGATTTAACACGCAACGTCTGCGACACGTTTCACTGACAAAACTATTCAAACCTCCCAAGAAGCATGAATACGAGGTGGATAGAGGATTGAAAGTTATACTCAAGTACGAGCAGACGTCCAACATTTTGTTACTCAAATAAGAGTAAAAATGTATTTGGTAAAAAATCTACTCAAGTAGATTTTTACTTAATACTTTGATACTAAAGATTAAATAATATTTAAAATATGACGTAATCAGGTGGAACAAAATATAAAGTTAAGTGGAAATTTTGTATTTTACGGATGAAAATGACAATAATTAATGTAAGTAACAAAAAAATAACAAAATCAGGAAAAATAAAATTTCCCAAATCAGTTTCTTTCATTATAAGACTTAACAAAAACTGCAGGTGTGTGTCTGTGTCTGTGAATTTTTGGTTAAAACATGTTTGTTTTTCATTCAGTGGGAGAAAAATCCAGAAATTTTACTCATGTAAGAGTAAAAATACTTTATAGTAAAATTACTGAAGTAAAAGTAAAAAAGTTGCCACCCAGGAAATTAATCAAGGGTAAAAAAAATATTTGGTGAAAAGTCAACTCAAAAACTGAATAACTGATCAAATTATCAATAATTTAATATTTAAAAAATCACATAATCAGATGGATCAAAAATATAAAGTTAATTGGAAATTTTGGCATTTTAAGGATAAAATGAAAATTATTCAAATATAACATTATTATAAAATAACAAAATTTTTCCAAGTCAGTTTCAATATAAAATTTATGAAACTTTAAAAACATCTCCAGGTGAGCGTCTGGTGAAGTTTTCATTCAGTGAAGTTACTCACACTGGGCTGAATATCTGGAAATTTTAGTCAAGTCAGAGTAGAAATACTTCAAAGTAAAGTTACTCAAGTAAAAGTAAAAAGTGCAGGAACTGAATAAACACGCGATGGAGACATGTGAGGAAGGGTTGGAGAGCGACATGTTCTCTATTTGAACGGCAGTTCAGCTGTGAGCTTAATAAAGAAACGGGGATTAATTTCCCACATTAAGAATCTCAACCATTAAAGTCTCTCTGAACCCTGAAGCCTCATAATGTCAAATGACAACTGGGAGGCAGATCGCCTTATTTTTACCTCACTGTTTATTCCCGACGTGTCCAACAGAGACGAGCGCATCCATTATCAGGCCCGCGCTGAACACAGCAGGCTAAGAGCTGCAGCAGGATCTATTACAAATCGTTTCCGTTCAAAGAAAAGTTTGTTCAAAGAAAAAAATAAATTAAACACAAGAAAAAAAAAAAGATTTGAAACTGACAAATTGTCAGAAAGCCGAAAGTTTGAAACTGAAAAAAAAACATAAATGAACTGAAAATAAATATTTGAAACTGAAATTAAAGATCATAAAACTGAAAAAAGTTTTGAAAATAAAATTGAAACTGAAAAAATTGAAACTAAAAAAAAAAAAAAAAGGAACAAAAAAAATTTAACTGAAAATAAACATTTGAAACTAAAGAATTATTTTAAAACTTAAAAAAACTTTATGACAAAACTGAAAATAATGATTTGAAACTGAAAAAATTATTTGAAACCAAAAATAATCTCTGAATCTGAAAATTAATTTAGAATTTTTTTTTCACATTTCACATTTTTTTTTAGATTCAATTTTATTTTAAGTTTCTTTTTTTTTTTTTCTTTTAGCAAACTTTATGGCTCCAGTTTAGCTCCATATATTTTCAGGAACATGAAATAAAAAAGTATTTTCAAAACAACTATTTTGACCGGTTCAAAAGTCTTGATCAATATTTATTGTACCTTTTTATAGATCTTAAAGATTTTGGCGTAAATAATACATGCATTTAAACCAAAAAAGCAGGAAAAAAAGGATTTAAAATAAAAAATTTTAACATTTTATAACCACGATCCTGTCACGAGTTTCTTTAAGAAAACATTTAAAGCTTCGGTGAAATATTAATGCAGCACCCGGGTCAGTGAGAATACATTAAGGCTGGTTTGTATATCTGACTTATTTTCTAATTTTCAGGCTGTTATTTAGCGATAACACATTGTCAGGTTTTGCATTTTACATAAATTTTAATAGAATTGTCATTTATCAATCCCTCCTTGAATTAAACCCCCGTTTCTGCATAATGTAACTTTTATCAACCTCCTCTCGGCCTTTTCCTCTTCTGTATTTTTTTACCCACCTCATCCCTAAAACTGCAGAGCTAATCTGCAGGGAAACCCCTTACTGTTGCTGTTTCTGAAGCGGCAGCACTTAGCAGCTGAATGACAGACTGTCACTCAGAGGGAGGAGGACGGGCCGACCCGGGACTCGGAGGAAAAGCCGCAGATGAAGCTGAAGGTAAGCATTTAAAAAGTCTTTTAAACAGGTTTTTGGTTCTCCTCAGCAGGTGTGCTAATTCTTCTCTTTCCGTCCCGGTCGGACCGCTTGAAGCTGACGGATTGTTATACGTCCATCTGTTTATCGGGTCGTTTTCTGAAGCGCTTCCCGTTCTGTCGGCGTTGGCGTCCCCCGGGAGTCCAGATGTGCATCAGCACTGATGAATTATGGTCACCGTAGTTCACAAACTGTGAGAGGGTTGGGGATTCGTACAGAAGCTGTTCCCAACATTTACAGTTACACTCAGGTGAAACCAACATTTTTCCTCACTAGCTGCGATTGCATCGAACATAAAACTGCACAAATTGGACGGAAACAAGACAAGATATCAGGAAGAGAATCGGGGCCCTCAATAAGTCAACGTTCTATTGAGTTACAGTTTTCAGATGTCTGAAAGTTTCACGTTCATCTGTTGAAATAATTTCATGCCATCATGAACAGCATCAAGGTTTCCCCCAGAAACAGCCGGTGAAAGCGCAGCTTATCGTCTCCACTGCTCCTCAGACTTCAGGAGCAGGAAGTGTTCAAAGTTTTTTGATCCTTCTTTAGAGATTTGTCGCTTTATTTGTGGTGTTTACAGAGTTCTGGTGATTTAAAAAGACGACACCTGACCTCACACTCGCTATGTGTTCATGTACTGACCACAATATGTTGCCATAACGCTTATAACTGTTCCACCTAAGACGATCTTTATCTAACCCATGTTTGCTGTGACTGTTATTAGCTTAGCATCACAAATACATTAAATATCTGCTGTTGTCATAGCAACCTTAAAGACCTCTCAGGTCTTCTGGTTCAACATGGAGAAGTAGCATTCAGCTTCTATGCACCACAAATCTGGAACAAACTTCCAGATTCGCAGAAAACTGCAAAACAGCCGAAACACTGAGTTCCTCCAAAGCAAGGGAGTCAAACTCATTTTTATTTTGGGGCTTATCGAGAATGAACGTATTGACAAAACCCATTAGCAAACTGTTAAAATGTTAATAAACAGCTGTGTCTGCACCTGATTAGTACTTCTTTAAATTAAATAATATTGGACACGTTTTGAAACTGATCAGTCCCTCCAGGAGTTGGCGATTCTTTTTTTTTTTTTTTTTGCAATGAAAATCACTGATTTGTGGAGCTGACTTAGAAATATTTGCAAAATATTTTGTAATATTTGCAGATATGCTTGATGGTATATGCAACTTTTTTATTTGATTATTACTTGACACCAAGTAAAGCTGAGGAATAAATGTAGTAGAAATAAGATATGCCGCCCCCTGCAGGTGGGAGTTAGCATCACACAAACACAATGTTTTTAACCATTTTGGTGGAAAATTTGCAGTAAATCCATAATTTAAGCATTATTGTGTGCTACACAAATAAACTTGACTTTAATATGAAAAAATAATCCAAGAGATGAACATGTTTTGATGTGAAATGGGAGCATCAACCCCAGATTGGAAGAAAAACACCTTGTTCACTCTGTAGCTAGCTCTCTGTATTGTTCGTTTTTCCCAAAACACACAAATAACTGAGCTTTTCAAACAGCTGACGGCTGGATAAACAACAGTTATTGGATGTATTGGGTTCATTTAGGGCGTTATAAAGCATAACCCCGCTCACAGCGGTGTGAACAATGTTTAAAGTTTGACCAAAACAAACTCTGTCAACAACCCGAACAAGATCAACATGAGGCGCCAAAACCACCGCCGAGGTTTTTCTATCCAATCTCTAAGCTGCCAAGCTGAATTGAATAGTTAACACTGCACCTGAGACAACCACTGTAAGTCAAGTCTGAGCGCTGACAGATTGTTCTTTGTGCGCTGCGACAGAGGGAAACAAAGCATAGTTGACTTCTTCAAGTAATTACTCCTCCAGGCTGAGCAGCACTAATTTACAGCTGCACGCTGCTCATGCAGTAAGGGAGTAATATTTCTGCTCTGCCTGTGCTGCTGCAGCACACAAACAGAAACACCCTATATTTACCTTCCTATTGCCAGTTTCTGTTTATATTGCTCATAAAAATCACTGTCTAAGTCAGAATATCATCAGAAAGGTGAAAAAATGTCGGCTGAGAGAGGATATTTTATTTTTAAATACATCTTTGTGGGGAAATTCCTGCTTGCTTTCTGCTACTTAACATGCAATGCTTCTGCACACCGGTCTGAGAAAATCTTCTCTCTCTACAGTTAATAAGCTTGTTACTCTCCACTGACTGTAATATTGTCTTTCTCACCACTTGCCTAAGAGCCTGAAGCCATTAATCCGTTGACATATGGATTTTACAACTAGTTTTTTATTTTTCATTTATTCTGGCCAGGATCCTTCTGGGTCAGAAGAAACCACGAGATTTATCATTTCCAGAACTGGAAATGAGTTAAAGTAGGGGATTTATTAACCAAAACAATTAACCAAAATAAAAAAAAAAACATTTGATGTAACGCAAAAATTGCATAAAATATGTTATATTTCACTTTTCACTTTAAGCGGAGTAGTAAATTGCATAAAGCCACGTGCTCACAGTATCCCCAGCTGACAGTGAATAATGGCGATGGAGGCAGGTGGAGCCTATATGGTAATGACCATATTTACAAGGCCCATCAATCACATAAAAATCACCATCCGCCTCATCCCTCATAGGACGCAGAGGCAAAAAGAGGCGGGACGCCCCCAAAACAAACCGTCTCTCCCTGTTTTTCATCCGATCTTTTTCTTTTTCTGACTACAGTCAAGCATCAGCTTTCAGCAAAATCAATACTGATGAATAGGAGTACATTAATCAGTTATTATACATGTTTGGCAGAAGTTAAAACATCTGTACTTTGGTTAAAAGGGAGAGGTCAATTTGTTTAAAATGAAGCTACACTAATTAAGTCAAGCTAATGGTTTAACAGATTCATGGTAATATATATTATCAATCAAATTAAACCTTAAACTCAGGCTAAACATTGAGTAGCTAATAGCTTCTAAGAAGCATGCTAACGAAACCAAAATTCAAGCTAATTCAAGCTCATAGCTACTCAAAATCAAGCTACACATTGAGTAGCTAATAGCGTATAAGAAGCATGCTAACAGTAACCCACATTCAAGCTAATAGCTACTCAAAATCAAGCTAACAGTGAACCCAAGACAAACTAATGCCTTCTGAGTCATGTCACTGCCTTTTTAGAAGCAAACTAATGGCTAATCAGACATAAACTAGCTTAAGCTACATAGAGTCATACTAATCATTACTCAAACTGATGCTAATAGAAGCTAGACAATAGTGTTGACATGTTCGACACTTTCTCTCCCAGAATTTACAGAATATGTCTGGAGAAGTAACCAGAAAGATCTGGACAGTAGCCTACAACTTCCAGGAGAGTCAGATTACGAAACATTGCAGGTAAACTGCATGAAGTTAATCCCTAAGTCCAGCAAAAGTTCCCCGATAGTAGGGCTGGTCGATATGACAGAAAAACAGATCACGATAAGCGCTTCATATCAATCAATATCGATAATCGTTGTTTAGTTTTATCCACAGTTTTTACGTCACGCTGTTTGTTATTTTTAAGCAGCTATGAGACATTAAACTGCTGCTGCGCAAGTTACTCCACAAGTTGTTGCTAGGTAACCAAAGAGTGAGTGAGTAGCTAGGTAACCACCACTGGTGAGTGAGTTGATGGTGAGCAAACTTCCTTAGCTCACCATGAGAGGTTGAGCAGCTAAAGTCTTTCCTCTGCCTACATCCCCCAGAATGCTGCGCGGTTCTGGATCGGCGCTTACAAAATTTTCATTATTGGTAACTTTTCTTTTTGAGTCAAGTAAATATTTTAGTTAAACATTTATATGCATTATAAAAAAGACTGATGAAATCTATTTTTTATATTATTTAAATTATAAAATTAATATTTTTTTCAGTTTTAACTGTAAAATGTACATCAAGTCAAAAATAACCATAACATGTACTGTGAAAGATGTACAACAATGAAGTAATCCAGAGAAAGGAAATCTTTTTTTATATGTTTACACTGTATTTAACTCAGGATGCAGAAGATCTGATGTGTCTGATTCTATCTGAATATATATGAGGAAAAACTGTAAAGCAACTTTTTCACAAAGTGTCTGAAGACACATAGGATGGAGTACATTTTTAAGCAATAGCCTTTTACCAAGAGTGGTATAAAATTACACTGTGAAGAAGGATTTCACATGCTTAAAGCCCAGCTGCTAAATATAGAGAAGCTTGTGCCTGAAGAGAAGAATACACAAAGCTGGAGCTGTATGTTTAGAGGATAAAACCCATATATACAAAGCTGTGTGTGCTGTCAATAAGCCTATAAAAAACAGACTCTTCCGTTATAGTCCTTTAAAGACTTTGTTTACATAAATTTGCAAAATTGACTTTTTTTAAAATAAAAATCTCCTTTATCCAGGTAAGTCTGTGTCGTCAAGAGTTTTCACTGGAAAACCTCATACAGGAAATAATTTTTAAAGGTAACCAAACAAATTTTAAATACTTTTTACCTTCAAGCATGCCGACAGCACAACAGAGAAAACAAAAACAGCAGGAAAGTTGAATTCACAGCCTCGTCATAAATCACCGGCATGCGGTTTGAGATGTTGTGGATTGATTAGAAAGGAACTTTATTCTGGTGTTTTCCTGAAGCTTAATGATTTAAAAACATTGATAAATGACCCACTGATGGAGTCAGAAACAAAGGGAAGGAAACAATAGCAGCTGTCTCCCAAAATTAGTGAGTGAGAGAATGTGGAGAGCAAGATAAGGACGGAGGATAAAGGACGTGACTGAAAAATGGACAGAAAGGGTGGAAGACTGGGACAAAGACGTGGGGCATTAATCAGAAAAACAGTATAGGCAGCAATCCTGGGAGGAAGATGATGCACTTGGGGTTGAAATGGAAATACATGGACAAGAGAAAAACAGGTGAAGGCAGAAATTACAGAATAAAGACACCAAATCATGCAAGTTAAGCAGCATTTATAAAATACTGACAACCTATGCACTGGTAAAGCTTGCTAACAAAAGCAGAAAGTTGGACGCCTAATGTCATTTTTATTTAGTTGATTTCACAGTAAAAATGCTCAGCTTAGACAGACAAGGTCATTTTATTGTAAAACTTTTGGTGAAGAAAGCAGCCGCCATTCATAAATACTTCAAGAAAAGAAGATTAATGTTAAAATACTTCACAAGTAAATAAAATTAGTAAGATGCAATCAAATATTGCGGAATGGAGAACGTATGTGTCTAATCATTAGTAACCAAGGAGAAAATATTCTAACATTTACAACAAAAAACTGGTAACCATGTTTGAAGAAAATTGTGTAATACGAGTTACAACAGAACTTAATTTCCCTCTGGGATGAATAACGTATTTTTGATTTGGATTAATTCTTCAACAGGAGTTAATCAGAGAATTATAAAGCCTGATGCTTTAACTTCCTGACTTGTTTCTCTTTAATAAATAAAGAGGATGTATTTATTTTAAGTCGTGTTGCTGCTGCAGAGGAAGGAGGCGGCACGCTGCGTGAGCCACGCTGTGAGGAGGTTTTCCGCATCCCAGGACCCTTTTCACTGAAGTTAATTACAGTAACGATCGACGGCCGGACCCTGCCCGCCGCGCGCGGCTCAACGCCAGGAACCAATATCACCTGAGACAGAGCGGCGAAGAAGGACGAAGACACTAACATCAGGCATTTTGGCAAGTTTTTTAACTGCCTAAACCAAACCACTGACCTTCAGTTCAGAGTATCCTCTATTTTAACATAAATTCATCTATTGCAGTTCTGCGTTCCAACGTTGGGTGGCGATATAAAGGGAGAGAAACGGGAAACCTCTTATTTTTACTGTTTAGCTAATTTATGCAAACATTTGTGGATTTTTTTTTCTTAAAAAAAATATGTTAATATGTTGTGTTTTATATTTGTATCACATAATTATTGTCTTGTTTTGCTAAAAACAAAACAACCTTGCTGTTTTTTTTGCTATCAGTTTAAACATGTTAGCATTAGCATGTTTAGCCGCTAGCAAAATGGCAGTAGCATGCTAACTATTTATCTACTACATTATTTTTCACTTTTGCTCCTTTTTTACACTATGAACACTAAACCTAACATTATACAATTAAACATTAACTGTGCTAATAATTCAACACAACTGCTGTTTTTGAATTATTTATCACAATTATTGCGCTCTTTTAATGATTATGTGAAGAAATGCAAAAACAAAACCAAAATTTTGAATATTTTTAACAAAACAAAGCCAGACTTTTGTAGAAAATGGATCTAAAAGACAAAAATTTTGACTTGTCAGTGAAAATCTCACCCAAAACATTTAAAAACTTGTAAATCACTCATAAAATGTTCTGTTTACTGAGACTTGTAGACACCAGGTAAGTTAGGAGCAAGTGTTGAAGAATTAAAGTGAGAGGAGATGGAGTGAATAACAACGGAGGAGAAGGAGGGGAGGACGTAGATGGGAAAACCCCGTCAATGGCGGAGGAGGAGGGAGATAGAGATGAACTATCTGAAAAATATTGTAGAGGGAGGAAAGAAAATCGAGCCAGTGAATTAACAAGAGACAAAGGAGCAGAGGGTGAGCGTGACGGGAAAGAAAAGGCTGGGAGAAGAATGGAGAAATCAATCACCAGCAGCCCTGGTGTTGTAGCGCTGAAAAAGAGTCAATGGCCAAGAACCAAACTTTCCACCCACGCACGTTTTCTCTCTTCATCACCATCGCTTGTTCATACCTTCAAAAGCCCCGGCTTCACAGTTTATCGCCCCCTTCCTCCTCTCTCTCTAAACAACACCTTACATCTTGCAGCTTTTTAGCATCATGCCATAATTCTGCCCCTCCTGGTAAGTGCTGACCCATACGGAGATAAACAGAAATATTCCCTTAAGAGCCATTAGAGCCAGAAACAAGCCGGTTTCCAGTCTATAGAGGGTCTCTGGATGACACTTCAAGCATATGATGCTGTAATTCACAGGAACACACAACTGGAGGAGGAAAATATTCAACATAAAAACTTGAAAGAAAGTCGCAAAGTGGCCAAAGTTTACAAAATGTATTGCTCCTTGATAATAAACATCTGATAAAGCTGATATATATTTCCCAAGAGGAAGTTCTTACCATAATAGTGAGTTTTTTATTATCGACACAGTGATCATAGACTGGTGTTATATACTGCAAACGTAAGTCTATACGTTTGCAGAGTGAGTGTCATTTGTTGTAGTTCTACTTAATATACTATATATAGAATGTGAGTCACTAAATGACAACGAGAATTGATTTTCTCCTCACATGAAGTGACAGTAATAGAAAAATATTAGCAAAAATGAAAAACTGGTCATTTGTTTTCATTTCTTTCCATAAGAATGCAAAAGAAAGTTAAAATGAATGTGTACAAATTGTGATTTGGTGTTTTCTCTGAGGAAGGAAACTAATATTTAGTGAGAGTAACAAACAGCAGGTTAGAGAGTCTAGGTATTAGCTAGTCCGCGTCCAGCTAAAGGTAGTTGGTGTCATGTTAACAGCTAGACAGAAAGTGAAGCTAACGGCTATAAATAATGAAGGTCCAGTAAACAGTCAGAATCCAAGTAACAGCTAACCAGTCGGTACATCTAACAGGTATTCACAGAGTCCGTGTCCATCTAACAGATAAGCAGAGGGTCTAGCTAACAGTTGGCGAGCAAGACCGGTTAGGATCTAATCAATAGATAGTCAAAGTCCAGTCAACAGCTAATCAGAGTCCTTATAACAATGTAGTCAAGAGAGTGCAGCCAACTACTGATCAAAGCCAAGCGAACAGCCGGTTAAAGTCCAGCTAAAACCAAGTCACAGGTCAGCAAACAGCTGGTCAGGGCCCAACTAACAGCTAGACAGAGTATCCGTTTACTTGCTATCCATTTACATATGGATTCGAACTGTTAGCCTCCTTATGAGACTTTGTCTGATTCTCCGAACTGAGATCGGCCTATCTGCTGCTGTTGGCTGGTAACACATTGACTGTTCACATCCTCTGCCCTGGGCCAGCGGCATTAGATACACCCTCCCTCTGTGAATTAGTCAATGGCCAATTGCTATCCTCCAACAAATGCACACAGTCACAGGTGGGCTATTCACTCTCAAGTGGAGACGGTGGAAGTGTGTCAGAGCAGATGGGTAATGGGCCGCGGGGAAGGGTGAATTTAAACAAACCAGAAGTTCTTCAGCTGGACCTTATCCAAATGAAGAGGAAATAAAGAGCAGGCAGATTTGCTTTAAGACTGTTATCACAAAGGTATTACTGTCCTCTGGATAATTGTCAAACACACCGTGAGACCTTGATGTTAAGGTTAATCTGGCTATTTCAGATAACAAAGCATAAGTACTGAACTATTCTCTCTGAGAAAAATGCTAGTTTGGATTTGTTTGTTGTATGTAACTTGAATTTGTGGGATAAAGTATTGAAATCAATCAAAACATACAAAGAATACAGCTTGATTCAAAGTGAAACCAGTGGTAAAAGACGCCTGTTTCTTTTTCAGTCATGCATCAGTAAGTCAATAACTTGGCAGTGGCTGTCAAACCAAAATAAAAGGGAGGAAACTAAACCTGACAAGTGACTAAAATATAAATTTACAGCACAGTTTGTGGTGTTTGACACTTTTGACAAAAACTATGTTGTGTTTTGGCATTCAAAACAGCCCAGTTTAAAATCTGCAAGTTAAAATGCTAATTTACATCGACCCAGAGTTGTGTTTTCACAGCAGATAGACTCGGTTCAACTGGGGATGAAAATTGCAACATTTGTTACCAGTTGATGTGGTCCTCTTTCACACTTCACTGTGTCAAGCGACCCAAACTAATTAAAAAACCTGTTTTCCTCCTCGCCTGTGGGGGTGCTGCAATAAGAATCACTACAAGAAACAGCACAGAAGACGACACTGAGCGCAACTTCCTCCTTCACAAAATGTGAACAAAATGAAGTGGCGTAGGATTTCTCATTTGTCTTTGTTAAAAGATCATGCATCATTTCTCCCACTAGCACATTTGTTTTGAGTCTGTTTAGCCAAAATACCCTGCGCTGTAGTCCACTTTCTGCTTTTAAAGCGGTCTCCGGTCCATTTGGTATTCACATATGGATTCGAACTGCACCAGAGTTCACTTAAATCGAACTGAGACCTAGATCTGCAGACAGACCAAAGTTCGATTTTTTTTGTCCACATCAGAGTTTGATTACGCGTTCACACTTCCACTAACAAACTAAACTTTCTACACAAATGAACCAGAGTTAAGTTAAAATGGACTAAACATGGTTGGTGTGAATAAACCCTTTAAATGGCTCCATTTTAGCTTTATTATAAGACACTGACAAAGTCATTTTATTATAGAAATCTTTTTGAAAATGGAAATACAGCTAAAGTCTGCTAATTTAAACAACTATTTAACATTTAGTTATCTATTTTACACTCTTTTATAGACCTTTCATGACTGCACAGGGACATTTTATTTGACAATTAATGCCAAACATTATTGCCGCACAGCTCAAATGTGAGCGGCTCAGAAAATGTTTTCCTTTTACCAAATTAGTCATTTCCAATTTTTAAAGTTCTCATTGGTCTTCTTTCCCAGCTCGCCTCTTCCTCCTGCTGAGTCAGCACTTCTCTGCCTCCGTTCTTATCTTCCTCTTTCCTGAAGCCTCGGCAGCGAAACCCCAGGCACAACACTGATCAGCCCCTCATGCTTCTCCTGCGCCTCCGTCAGAGCGAAGAGGAGGAAAACCTCGTCTAACAACCACTGGAATCATTTGCCTCCTGCTTTAATTCTCCTCCATTTCTGTTTATTCCTTTTATGTTAGCATTATATCCCAAAAGAGGCAATCAAAAGCCGTGTTGCCATAATTCTGTGTTGTCCCTCAGGTTATAATACTAATATTCCACTGCCATCTGTCATGTAGACTCTGTAATCTCTGTTTGAAAGCTGAACAACAATATGGAGCTAAAAACAGGCTAAAATTAGGAAATAATGTTCTGTCCACATGGAGACACAGCTGTAGACACTTAATAAGTATTTAAAATGTTTTAAATGCAAAGTAAAGTCAAATTATTTATGTAAGTCAAGGTTTCCCCCAGAAAACTTGCTAAGCAAAGTGGTTGGGCTCTAAGGCAGTCATTCATCCAGCAGCCCGCCATCTTTTTGAGTTAAAAAATGTTTAAAGCTGACAGGAAATTTAAAAATATAACTTGATAATTATGTGTTATTAAAAGATTGGAAGATTAATACCTGAACACCAACAATAATGTCTTTAAAATGCAAACATTTTAAAAAGACTTGAATAAATAAGCAATGCTCAGCCTGGTGGGGGCAGAAGTAAAGCTTGGTGGCCCGCCAGGCTTATATTGCACTGGGGGAAACCCTGTAATTGTGTCATTGGCTAGAAGAAGTTTAAGAAAATAAAAACTAAACTACTTTTAAAGACAGATAATTTTCCCCTTTAACAGTTCTCCAGTTTTCACTTTTTGCTGCGCTGAAATGTTTCAGATTTCAGTTTTTACATTGGGATTTTATGCGTCCTTGTTCAGTTCCACCAGGTCATTATAATGGCTCATTAGGGCCATTGTAGATAGAAAAATCATTTTAAAAAGGAGTGCATTTATGCCAAAAAACTGGAAAAAATGTTCAAAAGGTCAAAAAATTTCTTGAAAGAAACCTCTAAGTTTCAAATGTCTAAAAATCTTTCAAATCTATAATTTTCCATATAAAGTACATCTACACACTAAACCAGCCAATCCAGGAGCACCATTCATTTTCCTTTGTACTGATTGGCTGTAAAGAACAGAAATCAGGAAGACTATAGATAGTAGTGTGTGGTAAGGCTCAAATGGCTTCCACTGTGTGTATTAATATATATTAAATACGCACTAAACTCAAAATCAACTCTTTTTTTTTTTTTTACAGATAAGCTGTTTAAATTAACCTTTAAGGGTGCTATCTTTATGTAACTGCAAATTGTGTTATTTTTGTTTATTTTTGCAACATTTTGCCTAAAACGGTCTCAGTGCTGCCCTCTTTGGGTTGGAAGGTGGCTACTGCAGTTGAATATGAATAAAACAAGAAGCACTAGTTCCATGTTTTCACATATAACAAGACATTTATTCTGTTTTAATGAGAAGAAAATCTGTGAGTGGAACTAGTACTATTTGAATTGATAGTCAATAATAAATGACTTAAAACAAACTTATTTATGTTGCTGAGAAACTACTTTTAAGTTATTTTTGTCTAAGTCTGTTGCAATAAGCAATAAGTTCATTAATTGCACGATGAATTAAAACAAACTCAATAATTTCCATTTGCATGATTTATCGTTTCTCCCTCTGGATGATAAAAGTCTTCATTTTGATGCTCTGGTCTCAACCACTCCTGTTTTTGAAGTGTAATTTTGTTTACGGAGACTTTATGATTTCTTTTATTTGTTGTTTCTGTTATTTGTTCATGTATTTTTGGATATTTAAAATGTCTGCCAGTTCTAGTGTTAAATGTTCAAATTTAAAGTTTAGTGATTTTTGAGAATGTCTTCTTGCATTGTTATTAGCAATGTTGTCGTTTATCCTAATAACTTCTGGGCCAATTTATAATCCAGAAAATTTTGCAATCGTGACATTCGTACTTTTTTCTAATTTTAAGTGTTCTAAGACATTTGCACCACAAACTAGAAACAGATTTTGTGTTTTTACAGTGTTTAATAATCGATTCATCATGAATAATCAGTAATCATTTCAGCTGTAGCTTGAACTACTGAAAAAGTTGGAAGAGCTTGTAGGGGTGGTCATGGATTTAAGAGATTCAAGGGCAGCTGTGGTCCTGAAAACAAATTTATGAGATGCATCTGCAGTGGATGAATCTGACCCAGATGTTACTGGCTGTAAAATTCAGTTTTAAATCTTGAAACACCATTAGTTGACTCCAAAGTAAATTCACAGTCATTCCCTGACATTATGAGTCGCCGCCTGTGGTGTAAAAACTTCTCCTCAGCGTTCCTGCCGAACAAAGGCACTCAGCAAAACCGCGAATATGAACACATATCCTGCAGCAGTTTTGCAGCAGCGTCTTTGAGACCGTCCTAATTATCCTCTCAGCAGCAGACAGAGAGGTTTTCCTCACACGTGCACAAAGCGCCTGACTCAGGAGGAAACATCGAGACAGGAAACACCCAGGGTGCATCTGCAGTCTGAGGAGCCGCCTTGGAACCGCCGCGCTTCGCCCACCGGCAGCTACAACCGCGCGGTTTCTCCCAGATCGCTCTCTATGTGCTGCGCTCTCCGTTTGTCTCCCCGTCCTGTGTAATCATATCCTTTACACCATCGGCTTCCCATCTAATCTCATGCATCGATACTCTTTAATTAAACTGATTCAGAGAGTCTGTCCTCAATTTATTGGCGGCCCCTCTGTACCAAAACTAAGGCGGCGCGGCGCTTCCTCCCCCCCGGGTCGACGATATGTCACAAAAAGTTCCTCCTAATTATTTCCTGATTTCAGCGCCGAAATCGCTCTTTGATGGGTGACAACAAACAGCGGGACGTCATGACGAACAGCCACCAAGGAGAACTTCCAGGGAGGGAAACCGTGGACTAGCTGCTGGTCAAGTTAATATGCGAACAGAAACTCAACCGCTGTTCTGTTGGTGTAGCAAACCGGACGTTTGCTTTCAAACCTGTCAATTTAACCTTTTTATCCAAACATTATACCAATGGTATGATGCAGCATGGTGTTTTGATAGGTGCTTGTTCAATAGAGAACAGTTTATAAAGTGGTATGTTGTTTTGATGGGTCTTTGTTTCATATAATACACAGTTTACGTTGCTTTTATACAATTTTTGTTTCATATGACGACTAAAAATAAAGGTCACACTGAGAGAACACATTCTAGATCCTAGTGACAACAGAAAAATTATCATTGTAAATCAAAATTACCTCATCAGCTCTTGCTTAAAATAAAATCGGAAAACCACATAAATATCTATGTGAATCGCCGTATTAGCAGTATCTCTAATGTTAAAAACAGACCGTGTATATTGAATTTGGTGAAGTATTTTCTTAGTTTTTGTTTCTGGACTTTATTTAAGTCTGCAGATTATGATGAACCTTTTGAGAAACAGTTGGACATTTCCTCCCACTTTCCCACTGAAAATAGAAGAAAACTGAGTAATAGTCATTTAAAAGTTAAACGTTATGCAACATATTTAATCCAAGTCAGTTTGGGGGAAACATTCAAACATCAGACTGAACAGTTTTATGACTCCACTTGAAAAAGGGTTAGGATAAGGAGTTACCCTAATGTAATGTGTGATTTAAATAACGCACAAAAATAAAGGTTCGCCACTCCGATCAGAACGCTGGTTCGGTTTATAATGGGGAAGCCCATACTGGGGGTTTAATTTGGTTTCATTTGATTTTATTTTAAATCCCGCTGCAGCTTATCTTTGCAAACAAGAAGCAACACTCCAAGTCTTCCCGCAGCTAGCAGCCGAGCCTCGCAGTTTAATTTGCAGAGCAAAGATAATGGAAAATGTGAAACTACAGAACGCTCTGCTCTTCTTTTGAATCCCCCTCTCCCCTCACGCGCTTATCTACCTTCCCCTCCGTTCTCGTCATTCCCGCTCCGGTTTTAACGGGATTAAATCCCCGCTCCGGCTGGTAAACCACACCGTCGTTATGCAAGCTGCTTCCCTGAACTGGACGGAGACGGGTTCCCCTTTAAAAGCCCACGTCTCCTTCCTCGGTGTCAGCAGGTCATCTTGTCTGACTTGCTGCTTTCTTACTGGCGCCATGAGTGTCGTCGCTACAGATTAAGCCGCTCCAATCCCATTAGATAACCGCACACCTGCACGGAAACGCTTGTAATTCCGCTTAAAGGAGTCTGCTATAAAAGCAGGTTTCATTTTAAGGAGGATTACATTTTGATTAGGGATTGAAAGATAACTTTCTTTCAAAAACCTATACAGTAAACCAACAGTTTTCTCATTCCACAGGCCGGTAAGCAATAAATAGCCATAATAACTGATAGTAAGCAATGATAAGACATAATAACTGAAAATATACTTGGAAATAAGAAATGCTAATAAGCAAAAATGCAAAGCCGTGACATCGTCAATGCTCTGATTGAGACCAAATACTTTTGAATCTTTAAAATTTTGAAATAAAAACTAATACTAAGCCAACAGTTGCCAAAAATATATCAACAGAAACCAGATCTCAGGTGGATGTCTATTTAAATAAGGTTCACTACTCTTGACGTAAAGAAAAACAGAAAACAAACAAGGTCTGCAGAATTGATCGGGGATTAAAATAAATACAAAAATGCATTCCACGAGTTTAAAATAGGAAATGGTCAGACTACTAAACATGTTTATTGGTGCTATTTGCTACAATATCAGACCGATAATTTCTTCTCAGTCGTTAATTATCAGGCCGATAATTATCGTTCTCCCATAATTTTGATTAAATCTCTATGTCATGATCCCTCTTCATTGGTAAAATTACCATTTTTATGTTTTAAACGTTTAACTAAGACGCCTAAACATTATGTCACCCAACACTATGTTGCACCAATTCTCAGCAAACGCCACTTAAATACCCACAGAGAATAAAAACAGGTTCAATTGATCAACAAATAAATGCAAACTAAGCAGAAATTCAATGTTTCTACCAAATTTCCAAACAGTTTCACCTCAAAAGGACAGAGAAACTCATTGTTGTTGGTGCTTGAGAAAAAAAGAGACATTAATGACCCTATAAAGGCTCAGCTTAATAAAAAATAAGGATTTTGTTCAGCTGAAGACACAATTTAAGAGGAATAATGAGAATAAATAAGAAAATACGGAGACGTGTGAGTTATTTGACAGGATTCTTTCTTAGGCTCCCGTCTTCGTTTAGCAGTTTAAGGCTTGTGAGGCGCGCTGACATTCAAAGGTCATTAGTCAGATTTAAAGTGATGAAGCTGCAGATGAGGATGACTCACTGAGATTATCGCTCTCTGATCCGATTCCTGTTCTCCTGTACTTCATGTAATCCATTTAAATGTTCACTTATTCAGACCTAATAACGGCAGGTCATTACGGAAGATTTTTTACCTCATTTAGACTAACATACAATAAGGAGAGTCATTAAGCCTCATATGAAGGTTTAAGTGAAACATAATCAGGATTTGATCTCCTGCAGCAAAATTGACCAAATTTTCAGGTTATTTCTGAGGATTAATGATCAGATTAAGAGCCGTCTGGATGAAAGTGATGCAGCGCCTGCTGTGAAATGTTTCACAACATTTTCTGTAAAAAAAATAGGCTAAATATTTCATATAAATATGTACATTTTTACATTCAATTCAGTTAATAACAGTTTAGGTTTATGTTCAGCTAAAGTGAATTAAAAACAGTTACAGAAGTGATGGAAAAATATTCTGTAACAAAACACGTTTATGTTTTGTTACAGAAATGTGACAAAAGGAAAAATAACTCCAAACCACTTGTTTTCTTCTTTATTATTACCACTTTATTCTCGTATTTGTCCTTTTGCTCGCAATATTATGACTTTATTCTCAAATTTATTTTATTTTTTCTTAGTCTGGACTTAATATTCCGTCTCAGAGATCAAATTTTGAAGAAAAAGAAGCAGAAATGATCACAAACATTCAGGTTATCGCTTGAATAAAAACTCTTTGTAATCCTCTGATGTGGTTTTGCATTAAAGTTTTAAAAATGCGTTTGATTCTCTGTGTGTGTGGGCGTGTGTGTGTGTGTGTATGTGTCGCCAAGAGATTAGAGCCTGGTGAGGAAAAGATAAGCAGGCTTATTAAGAGGTCATTAATAAATTTGTTAATGAGCTCTCCATGTAAGACAATAAGAGGGAGAAGGAAAGGAAGATCATGCGTCTCCGTGTGCGAGTGGGTGTGTGTGAGTGTGTGTGTGTTATATTCCATATCAACCGTATCTGCAGGCTGTGATAAGTTATCATTATGAGATGCAGCCTGTGACACACACACACCTCCATTTGCATGAAGAGGGCTTTTAGCGATGCCCTTGTACCCTCAATGACAGTATTTCTGCATAATTCAATAAGTGTGCAGATACACACACACACAGGGAAGCCTGCACACACATAAACACACATCAGGGATTAATTGTTTAATGTATAGCTTATGTGAAATTTCTACTACTGGTTTAAAGAATATTCATGTGTTAGAATGGACCAGTCAAAGTCCAGACATACGTTTAGCTAGTTATCTGTGGCAGGTCAGTTAAATATGATATGACAGACTAATAACAAGAATAAACTAAAGCCTGTCAATAATAGAATAAAGTTGTAAATAATGCGTGAATAAAATCACATCACCAAAATAAAGTCGTAATATGAGAAAAAAATTGTACGACAATAAAGTTTAAATAATACAAGATAATATTACTAGAATAAAGTTGTACAAGAGTTGGAAAAAAAATACAAGAAAAGAATTGTTATAATAGGAGAATAAAGTTGTAATAATATGAGAAAAAAATTGTAATAACAGAATTTAGTAATAATGTTACAAGAATAAAGTAGTATGACAATAAAGTTGAAATAATGCAAAAGTTGCGCTAATAGAAAAACTGTCGCAAAAGCATAAAAAAAAGTCTTGATATTAACAGAATAAAGTTGTAACCTAGGAGAACGAATTACTAAATTTATAAGAACTCAAAAATAAGGAAATAAATAATCCTTTAACATATAAGCATCTAATTATCAGTAGCAGAACTTTGAAACGATTGAATCTCTCTCTAATAAACCACATAACTACTGAAGCTTTTTCCTCATTAAAACAACTTTTTCTCTCATCATTTTACAACATTTTTTGGTCAAATTTCATCTTCATTTTACTAATATGATTTTTCTCATAATTAATAAATAATAACACTTAGCCTGCCCCTAATGCTCTGTTGCACTAGAGAAATGCCACAAAACACAAAGAAATGCCTAAAAAGTATTTCACAGAGAAAGTTATTATATTATATAAGCTGTGAGTTTGTATTTACAGCCATGAACAACTGGAGAAACATTAGAGCGTGAAGCAGCAACTCTGTAATCTGTAGTGTCAGCATGATGTGCAGCCTGGAGTTTGTCCTCTAACAACAAGCTAAAGATGTTTGTCTGAACTTTTCCTCTGTAATGATCAGAGCAGCAGCAGCAGCAGCTTTTCCAGCACGAATAAAAACACGTTGATAACTTTTAACGTCCCTCATGTGGACGACGCTCAACACACACATATCAACACACACATCCAGTGGTGGTGAGAACCGCCGCAGGCTGGAAACGGAGAAATGCTTTGTGTTGCACTTAGCGAGTAAAGATTTCTGAGTCGGGTTCGATGGTCAATATACGCCGAGTCGGCACTTTTCAAGGCGGTGCAACGGGATGTGGAGCAGAGGGAGGACGACTGCAGTTTACAGACAAATGCTGTTATTTTATTCATGCTACACCACATGTAGCGGCGGTGAGGGATGGATGCACTGCTGGTTTGTTTTGATGGCAGAAGTGAGACCATGATAGGGTTTGTTCAGATTTAATTTAACATGTCCTGTACATTTAAGCTAAAAAATAAGCCAACATTTTCAATATCATAAGTGCATAAGCTTGCACCTGTGATGCAACCTAGATATTTAGCTCTGTACCTAAATATTTAGCCGTCAACCTAATTATTTAGTTAGCAATCTATATTTAGTTTGTAAGCTGAAAAATTTAGTATCAAGCTACATATTTAGTGACAGTTAAATATTTAGTTAGCAAGTTAAATATAAAGCTAGCAATTTAAATGTTAAGTTAGAAAGCTAAATGTTTAGCTAACAGGCTAAATACATTTAGGTTGCTAAATATGTTTAGCAACCTAAATGTTTAGTTAGCAAGCTAGATATGTAGTGGCCAAGCTAAATATTTAGTTATCAAGTTAAATGTTGAGTTAGCAACCTAAATATTTAGTTAAGCTAATATTTAGGTTCAAGCTAAATGTTTAGTTTAAAAATTAAATGTTTAAATATTTATTTTCCAAACTAAATACTTTGCTCCAAATTCAACATTTAGTGTGTAAACTAAATATTGTGAATAAAACATTTAGTTTTGAACGATGATATTTTTTAATTTACAAAAACGTGGTGAAAGTATGACTTTAAACAATGAACGCACATTTTTGTTCTGTTTGACAGACTAAGTAAATCTAAATACTGCTGTTAATTTTTTACTGTGTAACTTTACAAACAGCGCCCCATGCTCTCAGTCTTAACACCAAACAGTCACACCTGAAAGCCAAACAAGCTATTGGAAATCCTCTCAGATGGATGATGGGAGACAATAACTAGCAGTCCAGTCAGCTAATGTCTTTAACGTCACTGTGCACAACTTCGACACAAGTTCCTGTGCATGAAGATGTAAAATGTAATTACTAAACTTCTGCAATTAGAGCAAAGTAGCCAATGACTCCCTCAACCAGTATCTCATGATCGCCCGGCCTTCCCTCTGATTAAACAGAAAGGAGGCAGAGAAATCAAAGAGCAAAGCAACAGAAGAGAAGCGATCGCCTTATTGGAAAGCTGCCTCCCTCCCCTTTAACCCTCTGCAAGCTCTAATTTATGGAGGAAGGGAATCTCTGAGGATTTTAGAAGGAAGCAATTACCTCTGTTTTGCCTCGCTGTAACATGACAGTAATGATCGACCTGACAATAAGTCATTATTGCTTCGCATTTGGCTGCGAATCTGCAAGTGAACTGCAAGGCTCCAGTTTAGTCGCTCTCCTGGGAAACACCCAGCACCGAACTGTAGTTTCTCTTCTACTCTGCACAAACTTTAAGAAAAATGATAAAGAATGCAAAATACAAAGATAGAAGGCCTGGTATTAATAGTTTTCAATCTTAGGGGTGTCCATTTGTGGTCCTCTGGAAGATTTTGTTCAGCCCCTCCAACTATTTTTTTTTTTTTCTTTTTGTGGTACAAGATTATTTCTGCTTTTATTGATTAAATTTTAACCAAATACAGAAATCCCTGACAAAATGATTAAAACGGATGCAAAAAATTTCGGAAAATTATTTTCCTGTCTTTAAATTGCACAAGACCATTTTTATGTTCTGGATGACAAATAATTTACAAATTTGACTTTAGTCTTGCATAATTTAAATTATTAAAGTATATTATTGGATAGATACAAATAAAAAAATTCTTAATTTTTTTTTTTGCTTGTTTTTATTTTTAAAATATTTTGTGCTCTTGACAAAATTAATCCAAAACCATTTATTAAATGTGGGTTAATCTAAATAATGCACACAACGTTCAACAATATAGCGACATTAGCATTGTTAGCAGCCAGCGAACAAGTCTCCACACAGGGCTTGCTTTTCTATTATAAACTGATCTATTATAAACTGATTTTTTTTAAAGTGAAATACAACAAAAGGGGAAAATGTGCATTAATGGGTAATACACTTGTAATGCAACACAAAACTTTTTGTAACCAAAATATCACAGAATGACGAAAGACACGTTATTGGCTAATAGGTTATCTTAATGTTACACTCAGAAATTGTGTATATTTCTCTACATTTTATCAACCAACATGTATAAGTGTCTTACAAACATATTAATACTTACAAAGACGAAAGTTTTCCAAGGCACAAAGCGTATAAAGTCCATTCGTTTTCTTTCTCCTAACGGCCTAAATTCTTGTTGACATGGTTACCGGAGAAATATACGTCAAAGATAGTTTGTCGCTAAGAGTGCTCACTCGGTCGTGAGTCAGAAATTACACACGAAACTACACTCTGCGACAAAGATCGCTTGTAATACAAATGTCTCACTCATATCAAATTTGAAACCCAAACATTTTTTAACCATTCTTAGCACGAATTTACTCATAACTTATTAATGTAACTTATTTCCACTCTAAACTAGTTTACAGTATTTGAATGAATCATCACAGTGATGATTTTCTAAAATAATTTTGCTCTAATTGGGATATAATAAACAGAAAAATGCTCAAATCTCATGTAATTTATCCTCCTGTATTTTACCTGAAGGTGTTGTATTAAATAACAATCCTGCTTATTTTGACTCTGATCCCTGTTTGAGTTGATTCGTTTTGAGCAAACCTCCTGCTGGTAGATGAGATTTACCGCTGTCATATAACCCTATTTCCTCACAGTACCCACATGTGGGCAATATTACATGCATCCATTCAACACATACTAGCATAAATTGGGCATAATCACACATTTTTTTGTGTGACAGAAGTTTGTACCTCCTTCTCTATCCCTCCAACTGTGTGACAGATAATCTAATGTCTGAAGGAAAGCCCTGAGTTTAGAGGAATCTCTCCTTCGTACTGAAAAAGAACCTCTTCAAAGATGAGATATTTTCACAGTTTTTACTGTGTGTGTGTGTGTGTAGGCTGCGCTCTGGCTCGAATCCAGCCTCCCAGATTGATGACACATTGAAGTGAAGGACACGTCATGCAGCTCTGCTCGTGTGAACCACATGGGAGCTGCACACAGGTAGACAAGGTGCTGCAATCAGCAAGGTGTCCCTCACATATCAAAGACACTCGCTGTGGGTCTCACCTTCATTCACTTAGGTTTGTTTCAAAGCAAGCACAACCATTCATGTGTTAGCTCTGTATTTATTTCCTGTTCACAAACACACACGGTGCACAACCTGCTCCTGGTACAACACAGGAATTGAATATTATATATAAATGTTTATATTGATAGTATTTATAGATAAAATGTATGTCGTAATTGCATTTTCTGTTACAGTTAATTTTTACACGTTCGACCAAGTTAGTCAAGTTTTTGTCAGTTTCTTTATCATATATTTCACATTGGTTATTCCTAATTGCAGTGACTAAACAAATTAAAATTATGTTGTTTTTACACATTTGACCAAACTCGTGAGAAGATATTTGTGTGTACGTTTTTTCACTGCTGCGGGGTTATCAAAGAAGTTTGTAATTCAGCGCATTTATGCCTGTTTTTGTAAACAGAAATGTTTTAAGTAAATCCAGCACTGTTTTTCTGGATCGGAATCGATAGATACTAAACCTCATATATCGGTAAGCCTGTCGCAATTAGCAAAGAATCAATTAATCGCATGATAAATTAGAATGAACTTGACAATTTGAACTCTGATTATTATTAATTTTTGAATGGAAATTTAGTTTACAGAGACTTTATAATCAATTTTAATTATGACTTAGGATGAAGGTGATTTTTATTTCCGTTTTATTTATTGTGTTAAACTGCCATGTTTTATTTGGAATATTCAAAGTATCTTCCAGTTCCAGTGTTAACTGTTCTTTACAAAATAAAAGTTTGTCAGTGTTGCAAAGGGAAAAATTGCATTATTATTCCATTATCAACATATTACGATATCAAAACAACAATATTATTGTCCTCTTCTGCTAGAGAGGTTTGACTGACAGACCGGCCCACCAAGTCATGTCTGCACGTTTGCAGTTAACAATAGTCGCCCCACTGTTGCCAAGTCAGTGACTTCCTTGCTATATTTAGAAACATTTCAAAGAAATGGAATCGGACAAAATCTGAATCGGCAGGTCAGGCTTTTTAGAAATTGGTGGTTGGCCAGAAAACTACAACTGCCGCACCCATTCTATGAAGTCTTTTTTTTTTTTTGGTCCTTCAAAAAAAAAAAAGAATCTAGTTGAGACCAAAGCATCAAAATGAAAGCCTTTGTCATCCAGTTTTTGGTAGAAAGCGAGAAAAACGATAAATTATGCAAATGGAAACTTGGCTATGTTCACATTGTAGGCCTTAAAGCTCAATTCTGATTTAGATTGTATTTTATTTGTTTATTTTTATTTATTTATTTATCTATTTAGGCATGGCCGTTCACTTCCAAATATATGCGACTTGTATGTGATCTCCAGTGTGAACTCCAAACGACCTGAAAGTGTCCCGCATGCGCAGTAGAGGGCGCAATAACGTCACACATACATAGCGTTCTCCGTGTTTTGCCAACCGCCATAAAAGAGAAGAAGAAGCAGCCGTAAACATGGCAGAGGTAAACATGGATGCTAACAGCGGAGCAGAGCTTATGGTCTAAAAGTGAAGTATTCAACCGGAATAAGCATTTTAACAACTTAATCTTCATTATCGTCCATTATGGTTGTTGTTCTTCTTCCCGCTTGTGCGTATCAAGACGCAGAATAGTGACGTTTGTCGAATAAAATGACAAACGTCACTATGAAGTTTGTCATTTGACTCTGACTTGTCTGTGCAAATTCAGGTCATATATGAAAAGATACACATCAGATTTAGGAACACATATCCAAGTGACCTGTGTTGTTCAGACGGTCGTATCACCTTATTAGGTGATCAAATAAGTCCGATTTGGTCACCTAACGCTGTAGAGTGAAATAATTTATCTTGTGATCTATTTGTTGTTTATAGCGTCAGGCAGAAAAACTATAAATGAGTCGGCGGTGGTTTCTAAGTTTCTTTCCCAGAGGTCTGGTCTGTTGCAGCACCTGTCAGTAACTCCCCTCTCCTCCTCCCGGCTGCCGCTGTGATCAAAGTAAATTAGCTCGTAATCAGATACATACGCAAGCAAAAAAAGCATGCACACGCAGTCTTTTCCCATAAGGCCAGTTTGTTCTGTGGTTTCACGGACAGCAGGTGTGTGAGAGGTTAACACACACACAGAGTGAGGAGGAGCGGCATCGTGTGATTTAAAGAGCTGTCTTCTGGACAGTGTTGCTCCGGTCAGGGACGCTGTGGCGGCGCTGAGAGAGAGATCAGACTCTCCACACTTCGCTGGGATTCCAGCTCCTCATCTTCCCGCAACGTTTTGCCACGCAGCCCTGAACCGCCGTCGCCATGTGGCACGCGTCCCGCTCAGCTGTGCACGCAAGCCATGCGGCAAATTGATCGCATGTGAAATGCTAATGCGGGTTTTACTGTCCTCTGCATGTTAATATCGCAATTCAAGCCATAAGATATCGATTAAAAGGAACAGCGCACTCTTCTTGTGACATTGAGGACACTGAGGTTTAAGAGCTCTGAAGATGTGGCATGCTTGGGTAGATAAAATGTGCGCGGCACAATCTTAGCTGGAGGTCATTTCAAGTGTAGAGCCACCAGATCCGAGGTCCCTCTGCTTCATTGCCCTGCTCTAATTACAGTGAACCCTCGTTATTCGCGGGTGTTGCGTTCCGAAAAGAACCCGTGATAGACGAAGTCCGTGAAGTAGTTACCTTTATTTTTTTTTACAATTATTATACAGCATAATTAAATACTCTACATTGAAACCAAATAACAAAACCCGTTTTCAGGTCAGCGGATGTGCGTGAGCATCAATCAGGCCTTAATGTCAACCGGAGTCATATTATTAAAGCCTTGGTTCGATTGGCTGTAGCATGTGCGGCCTGATGCGATAGGATGAAGTTCCAAACACCTTAAAGTTACACAAAATATATAAAATGTTCATCTTATACTATTATAACTGCTCAGCTACCACATCTATTATTAACAGCCTTCCAGTGGACAACGAGGTGAGCTCACGGTTGTCCGGAACAGTTAGCAAACACTTGCTTAGCCGCTAACAACTGCTGTTGGCAA
>CAEGAE010095253.1:0-17915 GCA_903067095.1 Girardinus metallicus
TATATATATATATATATATATCATAGTACCCCCAGAAATTTCTGGTAACAGCCAGAGAACCTTAGTAAACCCTATACTATTAAACAAACACATATCAAAAAGCAATTACTCCAATTTTTACTCAACATTGCATTTTTAGCTAATGTCCACTTTGCCCTGCAAAACATCAACAATGTTCAATTCCTTTAGTAGGCCTACTTCTCATGAAGTGTTTTCAAAATGTGACAAAGGCTTGAATGTTCTTCAAATAGCTAACTGATTTTGGTTTGTGCTACTATTCATATTTGCTGACCTGTACACATCAGGTACAGGTCAGCAAATAAGCATGTTTAAAGCACTCAAGCAGTAGAAATGCAGAGATGAAATAAAATTCTTTCTTATTTTTTTGTTTTTGAAACAGCTTGTAAATATACAGTGTGTCTTTTATAAATATTAAATGATTGGTTAAGAACTCTTGTGTTGTAAACAGCCTCAAGCAAGAAGAAAATGTCTTCAAGTATGTACTATTTAGGGGTAGTATATGTGTTTTATATCTAACATTCATATTTATGAAATATGCTTTAAAATCTTTGTAATTCACATTGTGTATGCAAAGAAGAACATTTTTAAAACATAGGAAACTAGCATTGGTTTTGAACAAAATGTGTGGGTAGTGAGTCATGTAGGGGCGCATCGACAGCCTGGTACAAACCAGTGTCTTCTCCTATGATATGTATTTCCTCCAAAGGGTCTGGGCTCTCTGCTATTGAGACACGATTGTTTCTTGGAGGTTTGGACTGAATTTAAGTTTAAAATTTTACCAAGTCGCTAATGTTTGTTCATGACTTATGTAATGCACCAGTTCCATGTTATGGAGCTTACCGTAAATTGCCTGCGGTGTAAGCAACCACCTTTCACTGCAAAGAGAGAAGTGCTGATCCAAGCGAGGTGGCTGTTAATGCTAATTCAACATGGAAGCATGATCAACATGGATTGATCAGCTTTCTTCACTTCCTCCGCTGCCGTTGCTAAAACTGCAGGAAGACTATGATTCTAAAACAGAAACCAACGTGATCGTTCACAACTTCTCCTTTCATTGAACAAGGAGAAGTTGTTCTCCTTGTTGAATGTTGTTAGAACAAGAAGAAGCTGCAATGTTTGTGCTACTATAGGGGTATCATCACCCAAGAAAACTCTACATAGATTTCATTACAGTTCAACAACTGTTGTGGACAGGATGGTTTTAAATTGATAAAGCTGAAGCTTAGCTGTAAATTTTTTGTCATTGTGAGAATTGAAAAAAGTGCTACTGTTGCTCTAATTTCTAAAACTTTCCCCCAACCTGCTTATGATTTCCTTCAGAAATAGATACACCACTTACTGCTAATATAAACATAGAAATGCAGGAAAAACTACTTACCTACCTTCAGAACACAGAGTCAGCAGTTCAGATAAGTGCTAAGCTTGACATAAACTCATATTTAACTTAAGATTGAGTGTACCCAGTGCTCTCAAATCAATTCAAATAGGATGTTATGTAAGAAATAAGTTTTATAAAGTTGCAGAAAGCCAAACCTTATGGGGAACTGCAGCTGGAACAGATGAATACTGTCCCTCACAGAAGTAAAAAATTGCGTATGAAACGTACAAGTTTGTAAGGACGGAGTAACACCTGAAGCATTTCATACTGTGGTGCTTGGCTTCAGTAGACTGAACATATGGTTATGGTGCACGGATTGCAGTTTTCTGGCCAATGGCGACCTGCCATAGAATGGCAGGTCTTTAAATAGCTTGACCTGCCAATTGCTACTTTGGCCAATACAAATATTTTTGTCTGAAATGTCGCTAAATATAATAAGAAAGTCGCTGAGTTGGCAACAGTGGGGTCACTATGGTTAACTGTGAAGGTGCAGTCATGACCTGGTGGTGGGTCTGTCAGTCAAAGCTCTCACACCAAACCAGTAGAGAACAGTGGTTGATGCTTAGACCTCTGCTGAGGTAGATAACTCCAGTGGATAAGATCAGCTTCACATTTAATCACCGATCACCCAAAATTAACCAAATCTGGGCCAATCTATCTGCTTATACACTAGCCTGGACATTGCCTTCCTGTGTAACTCCCCTCAAAAACATTCTTGCTTCCAGGTCTCCTCTTTACTCTGATTCTTTCTGGGTGTACAACTTTACAACTTCTCCTTCAATGGAACATGTGTAATCCAAACTTACAGTAGTGTACACATTTTTCAGACCCAATAATGAGTCTACAAAATATTGGAAAATTTTTATATTTGGAATATTTTGCAAGCCAACAAAAGAAAACATGTAGATTTAGAGAGATTTGTCAAGATCACAATATGCTTCAAAGATGCCCCTAAAAGGATAGATGTTACACCAGGGGTGGGCAACTCCAGGCCTCGAGGGCCGGTCTTTTAGATGTGTCTCTACTTCAACACACCTGAGTGACCTGAGGTCATTAGCAGGACTCTGGAGAACTTGACTGCACTTAGGAGGTGATTCAGCTATTGGATTCAAGTGTGTTCAAGTGTGTTGGACCAGGGAGACATCCAAGAGTTGCAAGACACCGGCCCTTGAGGACCAGGATTGCCCACCTCTGTGTTAGACACTCCACAAATCTTTACCTCCCTTGTGTAAAAGGTGCAGATCTAAGCGTGACAGACACACCCCATTTTGGAAAGATTTTAAGATGGTGTACTAGAAAATAGTTAATGATCCTTAAATAGTTCCTATGCTGATTATATCCTCACACACTTGAATTTTATGGCTGCTCAGCCTTAAAATTCTACATACTGATTTTATAATCCAATAAAGTTTTGTCGACTTGTTTTTGTTGTCTATATTAATGTTTTGTTGTTGTCATTCTACAGCAATATTTGTGATGGTGACTTTGAATGTCACTGTGTGCAGTTTAACACCAATATCTATTTTCAAACAATTCAAACAATTTTATCATTACTGTTATCTCAAGAAATACCTCAAAAATATTGAGATGAACTTTATAGTCTATTAGACCTTTTTGGAATATGGGTTGTTTAAAACATGCAGAGCATTAAGAAAACTAGGAATACAACCAGGTATGTTTAAGAACATATAATTCATTAAAAAGGCATGAAAATCTCATGCTCAGGGGATAAGTTATTACCTTCATTTTCAATTTCTAGTCTGTTTGGAATGAGAACAAATCATAAATATTTGGTTTTAGATGTTGATCGGTGGCACAGTTGGTAGAGCTGTTGCCTTGCAGTAAGAAGGTCCTGGGTTCGATTCCCGGCCCAGGGTCTTTCTGCATGGAATTTGCATGTTCTCCCTGTGCATGCTGGGTTCTCTCTGGCTTCCTCACACAGTCCAAAAACATGACTGTCAGGTTAATTGGTCTCTCTAAATTCTCCTAGGTGTGATTGTGTGTGTGCATGGTTGTGTGTCCTGTCTGTCTTTGTGTTGCCCTGCAACAGACTGGTGACCTGTCCAGGGTGACCCCACCTCTTGCCCAGAACGTTGGCTGGAGAGGCACAAGCACCTCCTGACCCCACTAAAGGACGAGGGTGTTAGAAAATGGAGCTCAGATTCTAAGCTCTTTTGATAAATGTTAGAAAAGCTCATCAAGGAGAGAAAGATCTCATTACCAAGCTGTCGTTAATGAGCTCCTGTGGTCTACCAGAACACTGACAGAAGCAGCGCAGAAGAAATGCGTTTTGTGTGTGGGGTTGAACGATGTTTTCTGTTTGTTTGTTTTACAGTGTATTTCACAGTTTATTTTATATCCAATTTGTTTACATTGCAGATAAACATGCAACAGGAATAAATAATCTATTTGACATTTGATCCTTGATGACAACATAAATGATCCCAGTTAAAATAAAGATGAATTGTATGGAAGACTATGTATAAACACAGCTTTGGACAGTTTCAGGTAACTATCAGTGTTTTGTTCCTTTAATGTTCTGTTTCTGAGTGGTTAGCACCTTCTGTCTCCATCTTTGCCGATTCCCTTTGAACAGCCTTTGTAGTTGCATGATAAAAGTCTCTTCAAACTGAAATTCGAAACGTTGCACACAAAGTCGACATTGTCCTTTCTTGTCAGGTTGTATGCCTGTTGAAAGGCAGGACAAAGTATGGGTTCCCGTTTTTGAAACTACATAGTTTTTGTGTTTACTCCTGTTTGTGAATTTGTCAACTACAAGAAAGCACTTTTTCCACATAAATATAAAAGACACTACTGCTTTGGCTCATCTTGTAACCAGAAAATCAATTATTTCCTGTTCAATAGCAGGGCAGCATTCCTATTTAACAAGATTTGCTAAACTATTTAAAGCTTTCATTGTGTATGAGTAACCTATTTAATGGTGATATGACATTAAGTCCACTGTGAGTCAGTCAGTGTTATTACATGCATTATGCATTTCTCAATGTGGGACTAAGCAGTTAAATTCTATCTATAAACATCATTTATTTTAACATGTGTGGAATACTCTTACAAAGTGAAGCAGCAAAGCAAATCAATGACACTTGCTCGTCCAAACTTTTAATTCAGACTCTTGCTCAAACTCATCAGTGTTTTGTACACATTTTCATTACAATAGGCATACAGAGCTTGTTGATGTTGTGTATAAAACATTCCATGCAGAGATATTAAGTATTCTTTGATCATGTCAAGTAAATGCACACCCCAACATCCCTTTGTGACCCTGGCAACAGACGGCCTACTGGGATCTTGTAATTCAAACAGAACTCACTTTGTGCCCAGAGAAAACAAATCTACCAACACAAATCCAATTCATGTCAGCTTACACATACATGTTAATCAGGAGACTAACACACTGACAGTGTGCCATCAATTCCTTCTCACAAATTCAGAAATAATTAGAATAAACTTTTTAGTGTACATCTACACCAAAAATATGTACACCATTTATGAGACCAAAACACACCTCATAAGTGTTTTTTGGCCCAGTGACGACTGGAAAGTAGCCTGGGTAAGCTAAGTGGCCCGAGAGGGTGCCATCCAGCCTGAGCTGCAGGCTGGAAGTAATTGGACCCAGATAGCTGTGACCTGGACCTCGATGGTGTGCAAATATGTTCATTGCATCACTGGAGCATTTGGTTTTCAACAATATCTAAAATGCTGCTGTAAAATTTGTGTTTTCTGATACTGCTCCACTCTTAAAGCTGACAGAGAAGCAAGATTATTGATGCCATAAGATTAGAGGTCTATATTCTTCAGTGGGCTTGAGGTGAACAACACAGATTTGTGATAATCAGAGTATAACAAAGTAACAGAAAAGAGCTACAAGTTTACAATTCAAGCAAAATTACATTAAAAAGACAAATTGTTTGTGAACAAATATGAAAAGACCTCAAAAAGATATTTTAAATGGCAAATTCTATAGCAAATATCCAATGATATCTTCTACATTCAAGCTTGTTTACATGCAGCTTCCCATTTCTGTTCATGCCGACTTGAAAAAAAGGAAACTCCTCATTTTTTATGTCAGTATTACCCAGAAGTTTTGTATTTATATTCACAAGATAAGTGTCCAAAACAGCAGCTGTATGATTTGAGATGCCTTATCTGACAAGGCAATAAAAGCTCAGAGAAGGCCACATTTGGGATGTGGTCCAGTGTTGAGTCTAATGCTGATATTTTCTGGTTTTCCCTCATATGAGGCAAATCCTTTGCCGAATGCCCTGAGTTTGATGAGTGGAGGTAGTTGAAAGATCCACTGGAAATATTGCACAGAGCTAGAATAGTGCAGACGAAGTTTAGGGGATGGGAAGCACTAGGAAGGAAGCTGTGTGGCGTTGTTGGAGATGAAGATCCACGACTGTGGTTTAAAGAAGGGGATCCATTTTCTATATAGCAACTCTGACGCGGTGAGACCGACACACAAGGCTGCTCTTGAACTCTGATCTGCTTGGAGTTTCTTCCTCGTAACACATCTGTTACGGTTTGACTCAACATCATGTTAAGTCAAACCGTAAAGGTTTGACTTAACATGATGTGTAACAAAATCTGTAAATCTACTACAAAAACACATAACAACCAATATATGCAAGGCCAAATCACAAAAATTACAAACCATTTATAAAAGAATGATGATTGGAAAAATGCAAATTCAATGAAACACAAAGGTGCTGCATGGACATTGTTCTACCCACTGAAACTGTTGTTAAATTGTTTCTAATCAGAAGCAGTGGATGGATGGAACTGTGCGCTCCATTGCACTACCCACAGCCCCGACACACCTGTAGAATACTACAGAATGTCAGGGCTGTGGTTGATCAGAAGGCTGCGTAGATGTAGCATCCTGACACTTATGATGCTACAAATATCAGTTACGCCCCCTGGAAGAGCACATAGCAACAGCAAAGAATCACTTGCGTTATTTTGCTAACTCTACAGCTATGCCGCATAATGAGCATACATGTAGCAACAGTGGACAGGGGGAAAAAAAACTTTAACAGGAAGAAAACTCAAGCAAAACCAGAACCTGGTTCAGTACAAATAGCCATCTGCCACAAACGACTGGGGGTTTGGAAGACAGACGTAGTGACAGCTTTCCAGTCTGTTTCAGCCTGTGTATAGCATCTTTCATGTCAGGGCTGGACAATATTTTATTTACCAGAACTCAAACTATCAAACTGAAACATATTAACAATAGGCTGGTCACTGTCATCATAAAGTCACTTCATTTTTACTGTCAGACAAGTTTGTGCCTGTTGAGTGACCCTGTAGGATAAAAAGTGGTTAATGGTCACTCTATAGAGTTGATCAATTATAAAAACATAATTAGCAAGCAACACATGCTGTGCATTATAACACAAATTTTAGTGGATATGTTTTGCTGAAACATATTCACTGGTGGATATAATCTGGGAACTGACAACTTCCTAAAAGTGCTTATCTCTCCCTCTGGCACCAGACAGAGGTATACCCTCTGGTACTTAAAAAGAGTCATCTTTTTTTATTTGGCTCAAGGCCTTCTTTGCAGAAAACACGGATATCTTTGACCTCTGGTTGACAGTTTTGCTGACGTGCCCGCTGAGGCTGCCATGTATAAATGAATCTCAATTTCCTTTATTAATTTTAGATGTCACTATAAATTTGCCTCTCAGAAGACCCAACCTAGTGTTCTTGTTTCACAACCACACATGAAGAGGTGACTCCCACACTGATTTTGAGCATGACATTGAATCTGTAGTGAGGATATTCCCTCAGACCAGTGTTGTGAGTGGTGCAGGCATTAAGGGCATGGAAAAGGTGAAACCTAGGAAAGAGACATCACTGTGTGAGGATTACTGTATGTCTGCTTTGGCTTCTACGTACAAGTTCTCTTGACTGATGGTAATCTTTGAGAAAGTTAAACTTGTTTTTCACAATAAATCTTTTTGGCTTTCAGAGAAAGTGAGTTGTTCCTTCCCTCTGGTAATTTGTTGTAGTACTTCTTTGCCTTCTTGCTCTCGTATGCAAACCACAAAGACATAGGTGCATCATGCAAAGAGCTGCACCAAGTGCCCAGGGGGCAACGAAAATCATACTTGTGAAAGATCCATCCATTATTTTACACGCTTACTCCTAGCAGGGTCTTCAGGGGTGCTGGTGCCTATCTCTGTCAGTCAACGGGCAATAGGCAGGGTACACCCCGGACAGGTCACCAGTCCATCACAGGGCAACACAGAGAAAGAGAGGACAAACAGCCATGCACGCACACACTCACACCTAAGGAGAATAAAGAGACACCAATCAACCTGACAGTCATGTTTCTGGACTGAGAAGCAGCTTTGTGATCCATTGCTGTTTGTGAATGTTGCGGATGTTGCTTGTGCATCATAGTTGCCGGTGTTCCAGAAACAAAGAGTCCTGCTCAGGAGTTTTTTTATATAAAAAACAAACAAAGAAAAAAAAACTGATATAATTAATTAATCAAACTTAACATGTCAAAGTCCTGGTCCCATTTTCTGTCATGTTATGTGCTAATTTTCTGACCCACTCTCAGGAGATGGAGAGAACATGATGAATAACTTATATTGAACAATCAATGAGTAATGAATGATGGTCTTGGTCTGGGAGCCAGGTGGTGAAGGTAAGTAGGAACACTGGTAGCAGATGACAGGTGAGTAATGACGTGATTGAAGATGAATGCGTAACTGAATGAAGCTTTTACTGGTTGGATGGAGATGGGTCTGCCAGGGGGGAGGTGGTTGGGTTCTGGAGCTTGGGTCCTTGTCTGCGTATTGGTCTGGAGAAATGTAACACTGGAGCCAGGCTATCCAAGAAGAAAACAAATGGAGGTTGCTGGATGATGATTACGTTGGACGCGGACAGGTAGAGTAGAGACATCTGAAGCCAGGCTCAAGGTGTGTACCGAGTAAAAAGGAAGCGTGTCAGATGAAGCCCGCTTCGATGCCACATGACTGACAACAAATGATGCCTCACATTACATGGGACACGTGACTGCTTCATTTTGTGTAGTTTTCAAAATAGAAGTGCAATGTGCGTGCTGCTTCGTGGGTTGTTGTAGGTAATCTGGTTGCACATCTGAGGAGAATTTTTGTCAGCAGTGGCTGAAATAAAAGGAACATTGACCAACATATTTGATGAGTATTGATGATTTTGATGATGGCAATATGAACTGAACCTGTACATGTATACACAATAATCAGTCATTTTAGAGTAAAGTGTTTCAGAATTATCTTACATGGGAGTGTTTTCAGGTGGTTTTATGTAATATTTATGTATGTATTTCGGGAACACAGGTTCATTTTCCAAGCCAACAATTATCCCTTTTATGTCCTCCATCAGCACAGTGTAGATTTGAGTTATACATTGTCCTGTTCCATTCACAGGATCCTGGCCAAAGCATTTTCATTGAGGCCTTACATTTAAAACCAAACATGTCCAGAAGGCCAGGACTTCTGCTTTTCTATTCCCCTTTCAGAAAAACAAGCAACAGCTGATGTCAGAATAACCCATACTGACTGTTCACTGCTGGTAATCCGAGCCTGTCAGGGTCAGTGTGGCCCCAGCAGCAAAGGGGAATAACTGTATTAGAAATTGGATGGCACCTGTCTCTCAAGCAGCACATTCCTCATTACAGGCAGTTTTTTTGACTGGTTGTTGAGACATCAGATGTCACAGTTCATCAGCCATGCCCAGGTGGTGGCATTATAAGCAGCTGCCAAAAGTCACCTCTGCTGCAAAGGAGCCATGTGGAGATAAATGCTGGGCCACAGAGCTCTGGAGTCGCTCCAAAGTCTCAGCAATACTAATGCCTCTATTATTAAGCCAGGCTCTCCATCGGGATTCAGAGGAGTATATTAGATAGTTAGTTTCCAATTAGTAGGTTGAAAAAAGTAAAGGCTCATCCTCACCAGAAATAAGTGTTGCCATGGTAATGTCAGCATGAAAACTGGCTAAAGAAAGATCAGTAACACTTTATTTGAAGGACTGTGCATAAGACTGACATGACACTGTCATTAACATGAAGGACTCTTCATACATTTTTATGACTGGTGTCATGAAGTGTCATTTGGTAAGTAATGACACATTTCACTAAAAATTACATCAAAAGTTCATTGAAAATGTTAGTGAATACTGACATTTTTAATGCAGCATTCCATCAAAACTTGAATTAAATGTGTCAAAATGTGTCAACTTTGCATTAAAAGAGTGTCATTATTTACATAATGACACTTCATGACAAAAGTCATAAACATTCATGAAGACCCCTTTGCGTTCATAATAGGTGTTATGTCATGTTTATACCTGTTATGTTAGCTGGTATGTCAGAGAGTTTTAGATTTAGAAATTTGAAAAGAAAAATGTTCAACTTTTCTACTTTGTTTTTTTAACAATATTAAAGAGGTAGTGCAGATTTTGTGAACACGGTGTTCTTTACAGAGACACACATGTATTCTACTAGTTGGTTTTGGAGGTTTAATAGCAAAATCAGAAAAGCTGAAATGTAATGAGACTTAATGAGGGAATAAGGGTCTCACAGTAAAGCATGTATTCGAACCTCATTAGATATTGGATAATGCATCAAAGATGTGGGTGACAAGGTGGACATGCCCTGTGTCTGAATCAGACCAGAAGGGTAGACTTCTGGGGCGAAGGTGGTACTGGTGGCAGTAGTTCGTACTGGTTCGGTCCACCCACCTCTGTCGTTGTGTCCTCTGACTCCCACCTTGCCTTTTGGTGGGGGTTAGAGGGTCTGGTGGCACCGGTGAATGACAGAAGAATGGATGACCGTTGTGCTCTTTGCGGTCCTCTGGATTTGATTATGTTCTATGCAAATACATAGCCATTTTGGGACTTCTCACTTCATCAAGGGAGGAAAGACTAAGGAAACCCTGTAGTGCTGTGCCAGGTCTGGGTCTACATTTGGTTCAACCAGGTTAAGATGAATAAAAATTGAATTCATATTCATAGTTCAACACTGAATCTTTTTGAACTAAGTTCCTTGATCCATCATTAAAATCAATTATAGAATCCTGTGACAGAAAGTCCTCCAATGTGGCTAAATTAATATTACTCTGCAAAGAAGATAGGTTAGATTGGTTCAATATTAGGTGAAGGTGAGCTCATAATTTGTCCTTGATAAGTTTGAGATTGGTTTTTATATGCCAGAGACACTTTTCTGGCCTTTTTGTAAGAGATTTCATAAGGTTACAAAAGTTTATATTGTCCCAAAAAGAAATAATTTTACAAATGAGTTTTTACAATAATCTTGCTATTTCTTTATTAATTATTGAACAGATTTCTCGCCAGCTTTGGTAGTTCAAAGTAATTTTCTGTTTTTTTATACATGGTGTACCTGAAGAAAATGTGCTTATATGATTGAAATAAATAACATCCAGGGATCATAATCTGTCACATCTCATACGAGTCTATTGGTCAAAGCAGGGACAAGCACCAATATGAATGAGGAAAAATATATAGTGCATAGGCTTTAAAGAAACATTTTACAATTTAACACAACTTTTGACATTGAGAATTTTAGGAAAATGTATCTCTGTTATGCCATAAAATGAGTATTGCGATGGACCGGTAACCTATCCAGGGTGCAGCCCGCCTCTCACCCGTTGATTGCTGAAGTTGGGCTAAAGCCCTTGTGGTGACCCTGTAAGGATAATGGATGGATGGAAGTAAATATTAAAAAATCAATTGACTAACATCTCCCTAATTTGAGAAAGGGACAAAATGGGCTGATTCACCTTTTGATCTTCAAACTTTCATTCATATTTTTAAAACAGAAACACCAAAGATAAAAGGTTTAACAGCAGAAAGTAGCACAACTGATTGACACCAATTTTGTCTGTTTAAACCCGAAACACTGCGATTTCAAAATCTGAATAATTCACACTGTGGGAGTGCAATATGACAGTAACTCCTGCCACACTGCTCAATGGATGATACCAGACTGCATGACTAGCTGCTGCATCACAATTTCATCAGACAGATCCAACTGATATATCAGTCCTTTTACAAATTGACCACAAGTTGTGGATGTTAATGTACTATCATTAGAGGGGGGCAGTGAAAAGCGGGAGAAGAGGAGGAGGGAAGAAGACAACAGTAACTGCTCATGGCTATACAAAGAGGACAATTTCCCCCAGAAGACACCGCTTTATATGTGTCTTAGGTTGCTTCAGATTAACAACCAGAGGTTTATTTTTCACAACAAAAATTTTTGCCTACAATAGCCGGTGATCACATGGTTTGATCCTCGCTTCAGGTAATGTGTTAGAGTGGTTGAACTTTTACTGATCTGCACACTTTCAGGAATACCTTGAAAATATAATAGTGCAAACTGCAATTTTTGAAGCACCAATCATCACAAATGTTTGACACCATTTTAGTCAACTTCTTGGGTTAAATTTGCTAAGAGGTGAAGCTGTTTTGACTTCAATGAACCCAAAATGCATCAAAACAGGCCTCAATGGACAAGACACATAGGCTATGTCTAGTTACACCTTTCACATACTATATGTTATATAATAAGAAAAATGGTGATAAGGGGGCATTTTTAACACAGATGTATTCTTTATTTACTTTGAACTACATGTAGAGAAAGGTGCTGCATGAAGTGCTACTACCGAAACAAGAAATTTCATGTTTTCATTTCAAGTTGAAATTTTATAGAACCCTGCTCTACTTTTGGATTGATACCAATGTCAGAAATCACAAACATTCTCGAATGGTGGGCTGTCTGAACTGCAACAATCCCTAGAAATAACATAGAAAATGATCTGTGATTTTTCACACAGGCACAACATAATGAAAGACTGTGATGAGCGAGAGAGATGTTGCTAAGGGGTGGCCATAATCCCCCTAAATCCCTGAAAGGTTGTTCAACTGACCCAATGGCACAGAAAAGAAATTAGTTCCTCACACTGTAACGATTTTTATGGCACTTGTGAGTAGAGAAGAGAGGCTTTAAAACCCCGTAGTTTGTCTTGATTTTTCTTATCACATCCAAACGCAGTCCGCAGGTACTTGGAGGGATAGTCGCAAATAACAAAGATGGTCTTGATCTCTGTCTCATCCCTCTGTGACTGCAGCACTCCGCTCCTCTGTGTTCTTGCCTTGGTACTGTCTGTCAGCTCAAATGTAGAGGAAGTACCTTAACTTTCTCCTTTGGGTGTTTTGATAAACAACACTGTTGTCTTACTGTCAGCTAATTTCTCAAAGGTGTTTGTGAACCTGATGGTGAGGATGCTAAAGGAGAGGAGCAGTTTTGGAGAATGTTACTTTGTTGTAGCCACAAAACTAATCCTCCTTCCATTGCATGCATGTCCACTCCACTGCAAACTTCAGGGAAACTCCAAGAAGCATGTATGGGAAAAGAGAGATCCTGTGACAAAGGCGGTTATAAAAAGAATGAGAGGTGTCATATAAAATCCTGTAGTACACAAGTTCTGTAGAGATTTGCTCTTTCACATTGTCTGTCTTGACCGGTGCTACTACTGCAACTCGACAAAGAGAACTAGATTTTATAGATTTCAGATACACACTTTGTGTGTTCAAATAGCCATAAATGATACATGCTGAAAATATTCATAAGTACAAGCTACTCATATATTCATTAATATAGCAAGTATTTCAAGTAAATGCTATCTGTCTTGGATAATTATTTTTGAAAATAAAGATATCCTTGTACATTTTTCTGTGGGAACAATATGATTTTTGAAGACTGACTCTGGACTCTGGCAGCTTTCAAAAATTAGCCTGGCCATAGCCTTCCTGCACCATTCGCTCCTAATCAGTCTGCGCTTTCTCCCATTGACTTGGATTATTCCAGTACAATTTCTACTGGGCCAGTCAGCAAACAGAAGGAGTGAACTATAATATTGATTTTCTGCTCTGTTTTCACATTGTAGTCTGCCTGTAGTTTTAGCAGTGGAAGTGGAGGAAGTGAAGGAAGCAGTTCAGTCATTGTCGGTCACGCTTCCAAATATTAAATTAACATTAACAGCCGCCTTGTTCAGATCAGCCCTTCTCTCTTTGCTAAAGCTAAATCTTGGGTACTGCGGTGGTGCAGGGCAGAGTGAGCTACCTATGTGCGGAGGCCGTAGTCCTCAGTGTGGCTGTCACAGGTTCAGGTCGAGGCCCGATGACCTTTTAGCTCATGTCTTCCCCCTCACTCACAATCAGCTTTAATGCCTGACCACTCTGACAGAGGCCAGTAGAACTGATGAAATCTTAAAAAAAAAAAAAAATGCTAAATGAGTGAAACAAACATAGGAACAAATGAATTGAACAAAGAACCTAAAACACAAAGTAATGATGGACAGAATAACTTGTGATATTAAGAAAAACATGTCCATACTATGACACAGGATCATTTTATTTATGTGTATTTTTTACATGCCGTGGAGGAGAAATTAGTGTGAAGCTGGAGCCAGGAAAATTATTCATCTGTTTCAAGTTTTTGTCTCTTTTTCGAAGGAAAACATCTGACACGCTATAACAGGGAAACCACTGATTAAAGCAAATGATCAAGAATTAAATGTTCCTCGAAACCACAACAGAGAACCAGCATGTGCAACATCTGGATATTCCCAGAGTGGAATGAAATCATCGCAATTACAGCTGTGAAAGAGTAATGAAATATTTTTTTACATGTCAGCTTGCTATATTTGGATGTCACTTGTCTAAATATGTAAAAAAAAAATATAAACAACAGCACTGAATATCCATCCATCCATCCATCAATTTTCTAACACCCTTGTCCCAGTGGGGTCGGGAGGGCTGCTGGTGCCTATGGGCGAGAGGCCGGGTCACCCTGGACAGGTCACCAGTCTGTAGCAGGGCAACACAAAGACAGACAGGACACACAGCCTTGCACACACACACTCACACCTAAGGAGAATTTAGAGAGACCAATTAACCTAACAGTCATGTTTTTGGACTGTGTGAGGAAGCCGGAGAGAACCCAGCATGCACAGTGAGAACATGCAAACTCCAAGCAGAAAGACCCCGGGCCGGGAATCAAACCCAGGACCTTCTTACTGCAAGGCAACAGTGCTACCAACTGTGTAACTGTGCAGCCCAGCACTGAATATATTGTTGAAAATTTTTTAACAGGTTTCTTTGCACAAATTAAACAATGATTTTTTTATGCCTGCTTGCAGAACTGTTCTAAATCTTACACATCGGTTTTATTATCTTATATTTCTATGCGTTGGGAAATAATTACTTTGTTTGGCTATCAGTATCTACTAATAAACACTCAAGGGGATTTCTTAATAAAACTGAGTAATCTTTGATTGAATTACCGTGATGGAGCATCATGAATCAATAGTCAAACACTTTCACTCTGTGCAGATTATTGTTGTGTAAGTATCAACATGAATGAGGTGTGACGGAGCACTGAGTGAATCCAAGCACTGTGTACCGCTAAGACAAGGGGTAGATCATACAAGATTTTTTTCTTCAATTTGCTCCTTTACTTTCAAACCTTTTGTTTATGGCAGCAAGTGACATGGTAAAAAAAGAAAGAAATTCATCCCTGCATCCATTATCTTCTGTTTAACACAGGGTCGAGTCAGGAGGGCAGCAGCCTCTAACAGAGTGGCCCAGATTTCCCTTTCCCTACCTGGGTCAGCTCCTCCCGGGGAACCCAAGGTTCCTAGGTCATCATCCCTCCAGCGTGTCCTGGGTCTTCCTGTGGATCTCCTCCTGGTGGGACGTGTCTGGCACACCTCAACAGGGAGGTGTCCAGGAGACAATTCATATGTTTGGACCAAGCCTTTTCCTATTCCAACAGGTTCAGACATCTTGATTAAGTCCCACTCATGCTGTATGAAACTCCTTTATTGCTTCTATAAAACAGCAAAGTGAACACTTCAAATTTTCTCTAACTACTAACACTAAATGTAATTTTTCATGTTATCCATTTCATAGTATGGGAAATAAAAATGCAAATAAATTTCAGCTTTTCCAGGTGTAGGATTTACTTTAAAGAGAGTTATGATTTAAGTGTGTAGTTGTGGAGAGTAGCCTTTTCCTCTCCAATATAATTAAACACTAAGTCTTGTAAGGGGCAGTGATATCCATAATGCCAACCTTCAGCACTTAAAAGCCATAAACACAAGACAAATGTTCATCAGCTGCACAAGTGAACTGTAATCAATCATGTAACTGAGGAAAGATTATTTTCTGTGCAGGAGAGTGCTGATGCTGACATAAGAATATAAATGAATGTATGCTAATTGTAAGAAATTTCCCTTCACAGAAGCACACAAACAGATGAAATATACTGACCTCATCTAAGAGGAAAGAGAGAAGGAACTGTGACGGATCAGCAGCAGATCTACTAGAGGGAGAACGCAGCTATTGGAAGTACGACAGCAACACCATGTGGCCATAAAACACAACACCTCCAGCCCTGAAGAATTCATCAGGTAGAACCTGTATGTACAAAGGCAGGTTCAGCAGTTTCTGAAAGACTTCATGACACAAGAAGTATACTATCATGGTCCAGAGAAAGAGCACATTGTTTCTGCTCAGGGTTTAACAGGTCAGAAGGTAAAACATGTGAACATTTCCAGGGTCTAATTTCATCCATCTCCACTTTTATTCTAATCTCAACAAACCAAAAAATAAGCTCAAAATGGAAAACAAAAAGTATTCCCTTGTTGCCTCTTTTAGACACTGGGCAGTTTGCTGTTCTGGAGCTTTCAGGTGAAGGTTAGAACAAGTCAAGGAGGAAAATCTTTGTGCTTGATCTTAGACAAGGGACTTGTCGCTAAAAGGATCTTAAAACCATTTCAAAACTAGCTGAAGTTCATCAAAAGAAAAAAACTTATTTCTCATGAGGCAACCATAAAGTTCCCTGCACTAACATGTTCTAGTAGTCTCTGCTGATTACCTAGTGGGGGTCAAAAACTCATGAACTGGGAGATTTGGAGGAATTTTTAAAAAGTAGAATAGACAAATATTTCTTAACCAAAACATGTCGTTTGGACAGACTCCCATACCAGCTGCTGGATTGAACTAAACTAACTAAACTGAACTAACTCAAAAACAAACAAATTACATATATGCACTCTACATCTTTTTTGCGTTCAGTATGTTTTATATCACGTGCAATAATGGATTGCTTTTAATCCAACTGTGTAGGAATAATGGCAGATTAAAGTTAAAAAACATTATTGAAAAGCTCTATCTAAATGCCTTTAGAAGGCTTTTCCAGAAAACTGAATGCTTGTTCAGTTCACACTCTGGGTTTATCCACCAGTAACCAGTAAGCTTATTGGTGTTGAGACGATCTGCTTCAATCTTGTGGTAATCAGGACAGCTCTATGTCATTCAGGTCTCTTCATTTTCATTTTGCAGATTCAGTGACAGCTGCATTTAGCTGCCTTACCTTCTCCAGTTCAGTTAAGATGTGGTTAAGAAAGTTTACTCACAACCAAAGGTGAAATGGCCTGAAAGAGAGCGGTCCATCTGGTCTAATGTTCAGGTTTCTGGCAGTATGTGTTGTCTTTTTGACCACCAGTCTCAAACCACATGGCAGTGCAGGTAGTCACAAAAAAGCTGCCAGGTGAAAGTATTTTAATCACCTCTGAAATGAGCGATTAGAATAATTATTCCATGGGAGAGGGATGGCTCCTGCTATTAACAACCCTCTGTTCAATATCACAACAAATTAGTTCATGCTCATTAGTATGAGTTGTGCTTGCCTAGTGGTTTGGAAAACCTCCATTGGGAACTTGCTTTATTACTCCCTTTGTGAGGAGCATGTAATTAACATTCATCAACTGCTATGTTTATGAAGCAACCACCCCAACCCCATAAATGTAGCGTTGCTGTTACATAAGTGTATCAGCAGCTAGGAGGGGTTTGAGAGAGGAAATGAGTGTTGAAAAGTTAACTCACAAGTTATAGTAAAGGTGGTTTTAAGATGCTCCTGTGGTTTAATGCAAGTCATCCTGTATACAGAACAAAGCAAAATATGAAAGTACAAAAAAAGTACTTGATGCAGTGGTTGCACTTCAACCCTAACACACTGTTCATGTTTGATACCTTCATGCTGGGTCTGGGTAAATTTTGACACAGGCTGAGAATGTCTTCATATTCAGTATCTCAACAGAAAACTGAATTTTTAATAGACTATCTGACATTATTAACTGAATAATGTCAGTTAATAATGTAATTATTGTAATTTGATAATTACAATAATTAATCAAAGGTGAATTATTCCCCCTTTACAAAAAAAGGGGTAGTGTTTTTTTATTCCATCCATCCATCTATTTTCTGTTCACCCTTGTCCCTTAATGGGGTCGGGAGGGTTGCTGGTGCCCATCTCCAGCTATGTTCCGGGTGAGAGGCGGGGTCACCCTGGACAGGTCACCAGTCTGTCACAGGGCAACACAGAGACACACAGGACAAACAACCATGCACTCACACACTC
>CAEGAE010095257.1:0-27064 GCA_903067095.1 Girardinus metallicus
ACCTCATTCTTTGGGCACACAATGTTGCTAGATCCAATAGGAGGCTTGTACCAATTTGCTTAGTTAAATCCAGGTGGCGACTTTTATTTTGGCCAGGCAGTGTATTTACATCCTGTGTGGAGCCCAAAGGCGGTGAAAGACCCTCCAACTGTCTGGAGTACATAACACGGCTTCAGAGAACGCTTTACGTGAATTCAGTTCAATTAAAAAATACTTTATTTGTCCTGAAGGGAAAGTAAATGTTCTCGCAACTGATGTCATGTAAGCGTCTTCAGAGTTGTTGTGGACGGCAATGCTGTTGGCAGCAACACCATCAGACGTCGGTAAGCACTGCTAATCCACTTTATTTGCTTTTGCTGCTCCTCTTTAAGTCTCTGCCTGGCCGCGTCGTTGGAGAGATGTTGGAGTTGGGGATAAGACCTTTTCCCATTATGACTGATTGAACTTGCTCCTTCTTTCTCTGCTTTTTGGTCGTTATTGCGATATTGCAAACTATAGTAAACTATAGTATAGTATATTAGTCCTGTCACAATAAGCAATGAATCGATTAATTGCATGATAAATTAAAATGAGCTCCGTAATTTCCATTTGCATTATTTATTATTTTTCTCTTCTCTCTCTTTCTACTAAAAACCGAGTGATTAAATTCTTCAGTCTGGTGTTTTGGTCTCAACCAGCTTCTGTTTTTGAAGGATGAAACTTCATCATTCATTTTATTCTCGTTTTGTTTATTTTTGGATATTTAAAATGTCTTCCACTTCCAGTGTTAAATCTTCATTTGAATTTAAAGTTTATTGATATTTAAGAATGTTTCTTTGCATCATTATTACCAACATATTGCTTGAAAATGGCCTCAAACCAACAATATTATTGTTTACCGCAACAATTTTTCGCCCAGTAGAAATGGTTTTTGCGACCAGCCTAGCGGTAGCGTCTCCACCAAGAGTCTCGGCGCCGTTTGGTTTAGCTTTGTGCTTTGGCTCCTGCTCATCCTTACAAAGCAAGTGAGGAACATCCTATTACTGCGCTGGCTTCCTGCCCCAACACACACACACGCGCGTGTGTGTGTAGAGTAGGAAGTGTGCCTGAATCGGAGCTGTGTCTGTGTTTTGTGTGTGCGTTAGAGCCAGGATGCCGGCCTGCTGTGCTCAGGTCTGTCTGAGCGAGTCGGGCTAAAGCCCAGCAGGACGGAGCGGTCAGAACCGGCTGAAGGACAACGGGCTGATAGGCGGTCGTCCATGTTGGCCGGCCAAACTGAAAGACCAGGACGAGGGGACGGAGACTCAGACGGTGGTGCGGAAAGGTCAATCTCTACATGGTTTTAGGATTTCACAGTGGAAGCTGTGAAACGAAAAGGATTGACCGGCTCAGATCAGCGGTTTGGACGCTCCTGCAAGTGTCCAGGGCTTCTGTTTCCCCTGCTTCGGTCGGGAGCATTGTTTGCATTCTCTGCCTCACATTCAGACTTGCACAAAGGTGCTTGTTATTCGTGCTCCTGTTTGTGATATTTATAGCTTGCAGACTCCATGTCTGGACGCAGACAGCAGCCCAGGATCTCTGGGGCTCCTGGGCTGCTTTGACTCCCCTCCACAGATTTACAACAAAAAATACCAAAGAACTAAATTATTCTGAAGTTTAACTGTTGGAGAACACGAGTTTAGTTAAAAAAAATGTTTTTTCATATAAGCCACAAGTTTCAGTGGCTTATATGAGGGGGGGGTCCAAAGTGCGGCTCGGGGGCCATTTGTCGCCATTGGAATGATTTTGTGTGGCCCCAGAGCGCAGTTCACCAAAAAAGCACAAATTGGATACTTGGGGAGTCTAAATGCACACTTTTTGTAATTAAGATGAGATCTCTGCTTAGACCAATACCAGACGTATCAAGACCGGCCCTAAGAAGACCCAAACATACCAAACCTGGACCTTTCAAGGCCAAAGCTGGTCAGAATATGAGGTTTTTTTGTGCAACACAAATTTCAAAAATTAATTGAAAAAAGTGGTATTAAACTAATAGTCATAGTAGCCTAATATTTAAGTTATTACACACATTGATACGTAATCTCTACACTGAATTCATCAGCTTTTTTGGACTGTATGACAAATAATAATACAAAAAACAATAAGAGGTTAGTAAATATGTGTCCCAGTCATTGACCAGGAGTCTTCTGGCGTTTCAGTCCAGCTCTGCACAGTCCTGAAAATAAGAAACCCCAAAGGCAAACCCCAAACCTCGGCTTGATGTTTCTTCTGATTTATGAACCCGTGGAAGTGGTGGCTCTGTAGAGATTGGCTACTGTTGGATGAAGCAGCAGGCTTGTCCCTCGCAGGCCCCAGCAGGTGAGAAAACAAGTCATGCTGAAGCTGAGGGCGCTGGCCTGGACATGACAAGCTGCTAGACTCAGTCCAGCCAAGCTTGTCAACACGTTGTCTGTGTGCAGGGGTGGGGGGGTGTTTTTGTAGGTGTGAGGAAGGGAAGCATGATGTTTTCAGACCAAGATGTGTGACGGCAATGGGTGAAGCCCACGTTGGCCCTTATGAGAGGGTGGATGTCTTTCCTAATTAGAAAAATGTCCTAGCAGGACAGACAGACTCCAAGATGGAGGGGAGGAAGTTTAGTAATGGGAGATGCGCAGGGATATTTTCGTTTGGTCGGGGGAGGAGGGTTGACGAAGGCTGAGAGATAAGTCCAGTTTAGACGTAATGGATTATATGAAACTTTAATGATCCCACTGGACGTTTGTGGTAACGTGATACGTTGTGATTGAATGGGATGTCAGTAGTCAGAGAAGAGGAAAATTAATTTGGCTAAAGGGATATTTTTGTGATCTTCTACATCCTCAGTCTGAAAGCTTTCCTGTGTCATCATTTATTTAGATTTTATTTAATGATCTTCTGAAACAAAAAGCCGTAAAAGTGAATCAGTTAGCAAAACAAGATAAATATATACTATTAATTTGTACTGTTGTGCGATATATCGGCACCAATATTGGTATCGGCTGATATTAGTCATTTTTTTTAACATTGGTATCAGTTCAACAAATAAAATTGGGTCGAGATGAACAATCAATATATTTTTTTATCTGTTTCTGATGTTTTTTCCCCCAAAGGTGTTAAAATGGTGGTGAAATATGTATAATATGTGTGGCCCCTTGTGTCACAACGAACTGACGCAGAGAACAAAATAATGCGTGGATGTGCCTTTAATTTGAATTAGTAGAGACAAACCTCAAGAAATAATCGAATAGTCAAACTCTGATTCAGACCCAAAAAGGTCCGTGTACAAACCTCGGCCTTGGTTCGGTTGAAGTGAACTCTGGTGCGGTTCGAACGGTTATGTGAACGCTAAGTGGATCTGAGACCGCTCCAAAAACAGGAAGTTGATTACAGCACAGCGCATTCTGGGTAAATACAATCAAAACAAACACATGTGTCTTACGCTAGCATGAGAAATGGCTTGTGGTCTTTAGCAAAAGACAAAGGAGAAATCCTACAAACACCAAGATCTGACGCTACTCCATTTTTGTTTATATTTTGTGAGGAAGTTACACTCAGTTTCTTCTTCAGAGGGTTTTGTGTCATTTCCTTTAGTAGTTCTTGGTGCAGCGCCCCCACAGGTGAGGGGGGTAACAGGTTTTTTATCTGGTTTGGTTCATTTGATGCAGTGCAGTGAAAAAGAGAACCAAACCAGAGGAAAATGTAACAAATGTTGCAGCTTTGGCTACCAATCAAACCGAGTCTACTGGGCAATCAGGTGTGAAAACAAAACCATTATTATAGGTGAAGGTAAATAGATAAGTTCAAGGCTAAAAGGAATAATAGAGATTAGCTGATTTTTAAAATGAAATTTCCTGCTGAAGGTCTGGTGCTTGCATCCGTTATGTGAACAAAGAGCCTTCTTCATCTCTGCATTTCTCCCGAATGTTTCCCCAGTGCTTCTGCCGTTCCTCCCCCTCTTCCTTCCTCTCATCCTCCTGCTGCGTCCCTCTGGACTCTTTCACAGCTGCATCCAGCCCACCAGCTGTTCGACAGCCCAGTTCCTCTTGGATCCAGACGCAGACCCACCTGTAGGGCCTCTAAAACCAATGACCTGGAGTGAACCCGTCTAAATAGGTCGCTGCACGTTATCCGACCTGACTTTTTGGAGACTGCAACTCCTGATATTAGCACGTTTCTTTGTTGTATGCTTTGGGTCACTGTTCGTAGAGAGGATTTGATTTTCCAAAGCTTTTTAGAGACTATCTATTTGTGATTCTTTTTCTTCATGCCAGACACACAGCTCATGTTTGGTTATAAATAAATCTAATCTCTTGTTGCATAACAAGTGTTGGTAGTATTTTCTTTCCAGCAAATAAAAAAATGAGTCACAATAGACGGAAACTGTTCCAGGCCTCTCTGAGCTGTGACTCCGCTAGCCGTAAGGATTTGTTCAAAGCAGCAGCTGCCTTTAAGTGCTGTCCTGCCTCCGTGAGTCAGTCTGTCAACTGTTTATTAGTCAGTAACTTTGTCAGGCAGTGGATAAAAAATAAGCTTTGGACCATGTGGAGAACTGGTGGAATGTTTTAGAGTTTTCAGAGTTTTAGAGTGCCGACCCCGTCATTAAACCAAACCTCTGCTGGATGGTTGTATGCGATCAGACTCGTCTTGTGTAACACAGACAGTAGCAGGGATTTCCATGAGGTTAACGCCAACAGGAAACAGTTTCCAGCTTGGTGTGTCTGGAGAAAGGGAATACTTTGCTGTTCCATCAAATGTAGTGATTTTAGTCATTATTCCTGGCCAAACATCAGCACTGGGAACTTATTTTAAACCAAGATTGCATGTTTTAGCCAATGCTGGTTTGTGGTTAATGGAAAGGAGCAAATTACACCTAAATATCAGTGTGTTTCAATTTATTTAAACCCGTATTCAACACATCCAAATACACAGGTCTGTAATTAGAATATCTACGCTAATTTATCATTTTAAAGCAACAACACACATTTAAGGAGTTGCTAAAGATTATCCTCAGCTGTGTCGTCTCTGTTACACACTCTGCTGGTCGTTCAATCAGTCGTTCAAGTTTACTTGTATCGCACATTTCAGAAACAAGGCAAAGTGCTTTATGTCATAAAAATACAAACTCGTAGAGCACACAGTCAACATTGGAAACATTACATTTTGCTGTTGCCATTACACATCAAAATGTTGGTCAATGTTTCAGCTATTATGGTTCAAAAGCAACTCTACACAGGTGGAACTCAGTGTTTCAGCCATTTTGCAGTTTTCTGGAAGTTTGTTCCAGTTTTGTGGTGCGTAGAAGCTGAATGCTGCTTGGTTCTGGTTCTGGGGGTTCTTCATTCGATGTTTCTACCTTCACCTGTGGTCATGAACTCTTGGAAGTGACCTGAAGATCGATATTACAGATACAAGCGGATGAATTTAGTTTGCTTGAAGCATTCTGGCTGCATCCCAATCCAGAGAGAGACCCAGGACACGCAGGAGGGACTAAAGTCTCTTCTCCGTTGTCAAGACGAGTCTCAACAAGTTAGGTGTGTCTCCATTGGCAGACTGTTCCTCCCTAAGTGGGCAGGAATGTGGGAACACAGGCGGGCTGGAGCTGTGGTTCACGCTCCGATGACTTCGTAATTTGGAAATAATAAAGTCTGAGGCCAGCGGGCAGGTCCAGTTCAATGCGTCAACTTTAACCTGAGCTTAATACGTCTTTGCTATCACTGTTACTGTTTGTTTAAAATTAACGAATGACTCAAAGCCTGGTGGCCCGCCAGACTTATATTATTGGGGGAAACACTGGCGCTCTTCCACTACGATTTGTAAAAAGTTTGAACTTCAAGGTTTGACTATGGAGTTACCAATTTGCAGCTAACCATCCCGTCAACTCCTATGGTCTTATGGTGGATTGAAAATGGTGGTTGAGTTGTTGTTGACGTAAGTAGGGCTGAAACGATTCCTCGATTGATTCCAGTACCTCGATTATTAAAATTCCTCGAGGAAAATTTATCTGCCTCGAAGCTTCGTTAATTTATGCTTTATTATTTAGCGCTCCGTGTTCCGGCCGGAACATTATTTGCGTTGCGCGGAGTTCTCACTTCCGCCTCTGAGTTGTTGACGAAAGCTAAGTGTTAGCAGCATAACGTCCCATGTTTAAGTTCGGCCAGGGAGGATTTTATTGATTGATGATAATGCCCGGCTTTTCATCGTTTTTGGGGGACCAATAAGCATCCTTAAAATGACCGGCGCGATGCCTGGAGTACGGCAGCCTTTCTCCCCCTGGAGCTGCTGGTTCAGAGCGAACGGTGAGAAGAGGCTGCGGGAGTATTTATACAGGTGAGCGGATAGACCGAACATGGCGGGCGGCTGAGTAGTTGATGGTTACAGTGTAAGTGTAGCTTTATGTACGAACCGCACAATAAATGTCATATCATCCCTGTCTCAACAAACGGGTGGAGGTACATGGCTGGTGGATGAGTTTCTGAGTGTGACGAACGAAGGTGCCGTAAATATCCCGTATTGCTTCCCCCCGTTCTTGCGTTCGTCCTCTGGTCTACCGGTCGTCTCTCCCCCACATCCTCTACAATAGGTTTGTTGGTTCGTCTTTCCAACCGGACTTACGTTCGTCTGTCCTCTGGTCTATTTCCTCCCCTCCTCCCCCATCTTACATTCGTTTGCTCGTCCTCCCACCCCCATTACCCCAACCCCCGCACTCCAGGCGACATTTCCCATTTTCTCAAACCCAAAGCTTGACAGGTGAGAGTTCATCTATTAAACTGACTGAAGATGAAAACATAAACTAAAAGCTGGATCATGAAGATTTTTCAAAGCGTATTTGTGATCCTGCCTCTTTATTATTACATTGAATAGAATTTCAGGTCTTTGTTTAACTTTTCTTCAGGTTAACTTAGAAAGTGAGTCTTTATTGTTACAGGTTAATTTTCTAAACTACAAAACGTAACTGTTAGGGAAGCTCAAATATGAAAAATTGGACTGATATCGATATCTGAGAGTAACACTGGTGTTGTGCCAGACTTACCAATATTTTATTTTGGTAAGAATAATTGATAGATTACTCGATTACTAAAATATTTGTTTACAACATCCCTAGACATAAATCCAGGGGCCAACCAATGAATGCAGTCTGCTGCCAATCAAATCACTAGCGTACGATACCCAGGTCGCTCCGACTTGTACCGGCTTAGAGGTGGCGGATTGGGGAAGAACTGATTATAGCCACGGCGTAAATTTTCAAATCCTCTTACATCATCTCTGGATGGTTTATGAAGACGCCGTAAAGGAAAGCATCCTCAGGTTTTACTACAGTTTTAAATGTTACGCAAGGGTCATGTATGTTGGTGAAGGAATAACTGACGTCTGAACTGAAAATGATTTATAACTGCTAGTGGCACCATAAAACAATGTACTTTCAGTTGGCATGCATTGAAATTTTAAATTGGCTACTGTACAGGGATATTAAGCTTCCTTATTGGAAACGCGTGGGAAATTGCATCTGGAACTGGGAACCTCTTCATCCTTTGTCACGAGTGATGCACACAGACAAGCGTTGTTGTTTCATAGCCAGACGGGATTCAAAGCCATTAACCTCGTCTTGAAGTACCAGACTTTTTACACGGACATCTGATTCTGCAGTCATACGCGACGACTGTAGCGTGTGTTACCCGCAGTAGCAGTTTCAGTTCACGGCACAGATACTGGGTGTCCTTGGGCCGACGTCCTTTGGTTGTTTTGTGCTAAACACATCAGCTGCCAGCTAAACCTGCTGGGCCGACGTTATCGCCTTCGTGGATCGGTTTTACTGGAAGAACCTTCCTGGAGCCTCTGAACCACCACTAGTACCTGACAGAGAGAGTTGCACAATTACAGTGTCATGACTTCTATAAAGGCTTCAGTAATGATTTCCCTGTCAGTCATGTGACTGTCACTGTCCTTTTACACAGAGTAATGTGGGACTCCCTGGAGTTGGTAAAGCAGAAGAAGAAGCTTGTTTCAGTCAAAATAATGTGTTATCTATGTGGCTGTTTTGTTGTACGTTTCAGTTTGATGATAAAACTGCACATAATCTTTAAAGTGGACATATGCTGCTAAAACCTCTCTTCTCCCATTTAAGTCATTGGTTTTGCTCCCCTCTTTTACCCTCGTTCTGAGGTTGTCTGAGAGCAACTCATTTTTGTGGTTTGCTAGCAGCTAGCACTAGCAACAAGACCGTTGCTGTAAGCATTTGGATAATTTGTTCCCCAACAAAATGGCATAAATAACTGTTTAATTCAATAGTATTATTCAAAAGACACCACACTGCTGTCTCTTCAAGGGGCTAAAAGGTAGCACACCATGCTAACATAAGCTAGTAGCATGCTAACGCTAGCAAAACAATGGCCAGTAAATTAATGTCTACAATACTGTTTGTCATTTCAGCATTATTAGCAGCTTACCGCTTTGCTGTGTCCGTCGTTTCCATCAAGAGAAGGAACTGACGCTTCATTTAGGCAAAATCTTTCAGGAAATTCTTCTTGATGATGACGGAGGTTGGTGAAACTTTCCCCAGATGAGGGTACATTTTGAAGAAAAATAATACTGGTATTTAACTAGATGCTTTGAAGAGTTTCTGATGCCGGTGGACGTGTAATGAATTGTGTGTGTAATGCAGTCAAAGATCCAAGGCAGCAACCAGCCCTCTTGTAGCTTCAGCATCATTCAGTTTGGACTACAGAACCGAGAAATAAAAATGGCGGATTCATGAAACTGGTTAGCCAGAAATTCATGACCTTGTTTAGCAGTTCTGCAGCAAAAACCGAGACGTGATAATAGTCCGTTCATGGACGATAAGTTATTATGATAAACGATAATACTGTTGTTTTGAGACCTTTTTCAAGTGATATAATGATAATAGTAATGCAAGGACACATTCTCAGAGATCAATAATCTATAATTCTAGTAAACATTTAACACTGGAACCGGAAGACATTTTAAATATCCAAAATAAATAAACAAAACAACTGAAACAACAACTTGTTTACAGAGATTATGAAGTCTCTGTAAACAAAATAATCCTTCAAAAAAAAAGGGCTAGTTGAGACCGAAACACCAGACTGAAAACTTTCACCATCCAGTTTTTGGTAGAAAGAGAGAAAAACAATAAATCATGCAAATGGAAATCATTACTTTGTTTTAATTTCCAATGCTATTAATTGATTTGTTGCTTATTGCTACAGAAGTACACCGTTTTTGTCCTTTTTTTTTAATGATTTTTTTTTTTTCTTATTTTGCTTTTATTTTAAATTAATGGGAAGCAGGAGCACAAATACGCAGCGACATTTACTGAAATAAAGACTTGGGTGCATCCGCTCATTAAAGCTGGAGAATTTGTGAAAATAAACAACATTTATGAAAAAGAGAAAAACAAAGAAGCATTCAAGTGGAAATTATTGAGCTTGTTTTATTTTATCATCTGATTGATTTATTACTAATTGCCACAGGCCTGTGTAATAGTTCAAAAGTAGAGAAAACTGAACAGATTGAAAAATATAACAGAATATAAATATGTTATTGCAGCTCTTCTGCACTCCAGAGACAGAAAGTACGCAACAAAAAAGTTACAAACAGCTAAAAGTTGATTATTTCCAACGTCGTCGAGGTGTTTAAAATCGTATCAAGAGGGAAATAAGCTACTCTGGCCTCCACTCGTTACGCCTGCGTATCCACGTGACTAACGGCCAGCAGGCATGTGTCTGCCACATGATTACAAACCATTAGCTCTTCGCTTCTCTTTGTTCATAATTGCAGCTCTGTTCTCTGTTTGTGCTCCAGCCCTCTTATGCGGTTCCCCTCTGCACCATATTTTATTACGATCTTTTTATTTAAGGGTTTCCCAGCACACAGGATGAAACAGAAGGGCTTCTGCTGTCCCAGACCCTTAAATAGATTGACCTGGACTCCTTTTGGCCCTGCAGAGGCCACCTTTCATACGACTGTTTTTGTTGTTGCTACAATAGAAACTGCAGGTTAGAATGTTAATAGAAAGTAAAATTTATCAAAGAAAAATTTCTGTTTTTTTTTTTTTTAACGGCTATTTTTACTTAAATAAACCATAATTTACCATTTATTTTTGCATCCAGACATAATAAATGATAAGTAGAGATGCACCGATCTGGGATTATTGATCTCTGATTTTGTAGAGAGATCAGATTATCTGAATTTCCCCTAAAGCTCCATAAATGACAACTTTCAAAATATTATTTGTTTTTTGAACAAATTGAAAATGTGACTCTTTTTCAAAGCTCAAATTTGATTCATTATACGTTACATGAAACACTTTTAGAGATTTATTTTGATATTAATAATATGAAAAACTCTGCTGATTGCCACCATATCTATCTGGTTTTCCTGTAACAATAAGTTGTTTCTCTGCCTTTAGCACATTTAGCAGTGAGTACATGAGATTGATTGACAGCGCTAAGACCCGCCTCCTGTTTCTGATTGGTTGTTTTGGTGCATTTCTTCAGATCTCAATAAAATCTCCGGGGGGAAGTGGAAGAAATCGATTTTTTCACAGATTATTTGTCTCATAGCAAACTGTCACAACATGGTGATAGTTTTAACAAATACGTAAAAAAAACAAACATTTTTTAATAAAACTTTGCTCAACTTTATTAGTGTGGCAGCTCCTGGCGCCCCGGAGGAGAAGCCGCTCTGGGCAGCTGCCCACTTTGCCCGTTATGACTGAAATTAAACATGAACTTGTTTTTGAAGCTTTTGGGACTTTCGGGAATCATCTGGTTTCTGTTTACTGCAGGGGTGCTCAAAGTGCGGCCCGGGGGCCACAAATGGCCCCTGAAATGATTCTGATCGGCCCCCTGACCACAAACCAAAACCAGTAAGAATTTGGCCAAATTTTGATGAGAATTTGGAAATAGTTTTTCTTTTTGATAAAGCAACAGTCCAAAAGCCTTTTTTATGTTTTGGATCTTTAAAAATGTATAAAATTTATAAAAATGTTGTTTATTATCGAACAAGTAAAACTGGAAAAAAGAAAAAAAAAAAAAACAGAAAAACAAAATTTTTTCAATTGTAATTGAATGAATTTTGCGGTAGTTTAAATTTGTCTCCAGGCGAAATGTTTGGACACCACAGGTTTACTAGATGATTTAGGACGCAGCATTGTGTTCATAAACAAAGGCTGAGGTGCATTTTCCTGCTCTGGGTTTGTATCTGTGGGAAACTCTGGATTTTGTCAGGAATTTTCTACGTTTCGTTACCATAGATGGAGATTCACAGATGGGTCAAGTGTAACCAGGACAACAGCGTCGGAGGAAACGATGTAAATCCATGCAGCAACAGTTTTTCCCAGGCCGTTTATTTGGACCGGCGAAGTTTCAGGGCCTCATAAAACTCCTGAGCTCACAGCTCACGGAGGATGGGGCGTAACCTAGGCAACGCCGTCGTGGCCGACAGATTATAGCTGCTGTTGCAGTACAGATAGAAAACATCAGGTAGATGGTGAGACATGCTGGGTGTTTTCTTGTGGATGAGATACGATGATATTTGTCTGGATTAATCCGGGTAAACGGTTTCAGACAGGACCGTTTACCCGGGAACCCACTTATGGTAATTTATGATTTAACCCACTTTTGTGAACTTCTTTTGTTCAACTAATCAGCGATTAGCGAACCCGGCTTGGACTGAACTCGTTTTAGACCCCCCGTGGTTCACTACACGTATTAAAGGCAGGACATTTTCATTATTACCCTCCAGTCACGTGGTGCCATACAGCAAAGTTTCTTCTTTTAATGAGAAAATTTCTCTAACAAGACGAGTTTTATATCTGACTGCGACGTTAAAGCGAGAAACGTTCTCAAAATGTTAAAATGAGAAACGTTCTCGTTACGAGAAACTTCTCGATGTAACGAGAACGTTTCTCGTTTTAAGAAGGAAGTTTCTCGTTCTACAGAGTCGAGTTTTATTATAACAAGAAACTTTGGTAACTTTCTAGTAACAAGAAACTCCTCGTTACACTGAAATGTTCTCATTTTAATAAAGTTTCTCATCAGCAAGATAAAATAATAATCATAACTCCGTTCTCGTAAAAACAAATGGCCCTAATCCTCCATCGTTAAGCTCATGGAAACAGCGATTGAAATAAAAGCCACTTTTCCAATAAAACATATTTCTATAGTTTCTATTTTAGAAAAAAGAAAAGGACAAAAAACAGAATCAATTAAATTTGGAAATCGGATTTGATGTGAGATTTTATTTTGAAGCCAGCTCCGTTTATTTTTAATATTTCCTGAGCTTATTCTTATTTTTTAGATGCGTGTTTATAACATCTGATCTATGCGGATCATGAAAACGTTGCACCTTTATTTCCCTGCACAGGCTGATTTTATTGAGCCTTTGGATCAGCGTCCTGAAGCTGCAGCACATTTTATTAAACGTGTGATGAGATTCGGGTCACGATTCGTTCCAACGAGAAGTGTTCTCCAAACAGCAGGAGGTCAAAGGTCACCAAGCTCCAGTTAAACGACATAAAGAAACAAATTTAAAACCGCTGTGCAAATTATACGACTTTCTGTGTAAATAAATTGAAAGCTTATTAACCGCAGCTGTGACTTCCTGGTGGGAAAAATGAAAGTTTTTCACTAATCTGGTTGAACTGGGGAGCAGATGTTGGATCACAATAACTAATTTTACTGGACAGTAAATTACTTTTGTTAAAATGTACAATAATATTGTTGTTCTCAGACCATTTTTGAGTAACACATTAAAATGGTATAATAATGCCACCTCAAAAACCACAAACTTTCATTTAGTAAAGAACGTTTAACACTGGAAGACATTTTAATATCCAGAATACAACAGTAAATAAAACAGAATAAACCATGAATAAAATGGATAAAATTGGATTATTACTCTAAGCAAAATTAAAATCTAATAATCGAAATGGAAATTTATTGAGCTCATTTTAATTTATCATGTAATTAATTGAATAGTTGATTATTGCAACAGGTTTACTCAGCTTATATCATGGCTGCCAATCGGTTTATTACGGGATTATTTAATACGCACTAATATGAGATGTTCTGCGTTTAGAGGAGACGTAGTTATGTTTCCTTTTTCTCAATTCAATACATTCCTTGTCCGATTACCCATAATGCACCGCTCTAGCCGCCGTGAGCGCGGCCTGGAAAGGTGTCGCAGTCGCCAGATCTCGATCTGAAGAGCGGAGGATAAATGAGGGATCCTGTGGTTTTCTTTTTGTTTTGTTTGTTTTTCTGAATGAATGAATGAATGAACGGATGAACGGATGCTCTGTGTTGTGACGACGCGGCTCAGCGGATGGATGGTCAGACGCAGTAATTACCACTTCCTGCTCTTTCATTTTGGACACACACAGGAAACCCTGAGGGTATCACTGCAGCCGTCGAACCACCGTCAGCAGGAAACCAGTTTAATCTGCATTTACTGCTGGTTTTTAAATGTTTTTACGCTTAATTAGAAAATGCTCGTCCCCTGTATGACGGTACGGCTGAAAGAGTTGGTGATAAATCCGACCCTGAGATGTTCAAACACTTTCTGGTTCTGGTTATCGGTGAGATGTGCAATTCATACAGAATTATCTACAAAAATAACTTCTGTCTCAAATTATTTTAAAAAGAAATGTATCTACAAATATGTCAAATCTGAAGTTATTTATAGAAATATTTAGATCTAAAAATATACATACATCTCCAATTACTTACATCTACAAATATTTACAAAAACCCTGCAGTTATAAATGGCTATATAAATAAATATTATTTTCAGCTCTTGCTTTTAGCTGAAAAGTCGGTAACTTTAAAGCACTAAGCCGATAATAGCATCTGGAGCATCTGGGCTTTTCCCTGCACTGTTCTTCAACATTTTAACCGTTTTATTTAGTGGGCCTATTTGGTGCTGAGCGCATAAAACATTAAGAAAACATCAAGACGGGGGCAGGAATTATAAGCATTTATGTTAAACGCTTAACCTGCAAAAAGAAGAAGCGTGAGCAACAGACAAAACAATGAGAGCAGACACCGTAATTAAAGCTGCGTTTAGCTAAAGCCTGAGCAACGGCACGCCCTGCAGCAGCCATTATGCGTCATTAATCAGTCCAAAACAAAAGCTGCATCTTTTTTCCTTTTATGTGCAACTTTGTAGAGAATACTTTTTCTGTTTAGGGTCTTTGTCCTCACACTGCAAAAATACTAAATTGTTTAGTTTTTAGTGAAAATATCTTAATACACTCGAATTAAGACACAACTAACAAATGACTTCTAATTTAAAAAAAAATAGGAGCTTGTTTTATGTAAATAATTCCTTAATATTGACGAAAAAGGTCCAGTTCTACTGGTAGATTATTTCACTGATCACATGGGAAAAATGTCTTTAACTAGCATGAATATTAAGGAGATATTTACTTAGATGAAGCTCTTATTTCTTGCTTAAAAGTTACTTGTAAGTTAGTTTTGTCTCATTTGAAGTGAACTAACACATTTGCTTTAGAAACTAGACCAACTTGTGTTTTTGTAACGTGAACGCCATAAAATGAGATTATTCCAGTTAATCTGTTCAGAAAACCTGCAGCTGATTCCTGATTCCTCCTGATAAAACTTTTGATTTATCACCTAGAAAGATAACTAATCTCCTCTGCATCACGTTCTCTGACTCAGGCGGCCATTTTTTTTCCCTTTCTCTCCCCCGTCTCGTCTAACTTGTCCGTCAGGCTGATGGGAGGCATCAGCAGAGCGATACAATAGAAAGGATCCGGTTGCTATGAAACTTGATTAGCAGCTCAGCTCAGGTGTGTTTTTTCCACTGGTGGGATATAAATAAATGCTGGATGGCCTCCAGTCCAACCCTGACATTTTGGAACGGGTTCCGGTAAACTCCAGTTACATCACCGTACTTCTGTTTTGGTTGATTTTGTTTTTTGTAACTTTTCAAGCCTCGACGTGCTGGTTAAGAGCATGAAAACAGTCTGGCTAAATGTTGCGTTATGCTGTAAATTATGTGTGAAACGCATCGTAAAAGACGCATGTGTCAGCAGAAGCTGTGCGTTACTTCAGACGGGGTCAAAGGGCGGCTGTCTCTAATTTATTCCTTTACTGTAGCGATAAAGAAGAGAGGAAGTGACATTTTGGCCTTTTTCTTTACTTCCTGGTGAAGTTTATGCAATATTAGGAAGCAGGAACTGCAGAACAGAGCTGCTGAGTCAAAGAAAGGACAATAATTTATTATTAGAGAGGAAATAATGTTCTTCATTCTTACAGATTAAACTGTAGGGGTTGTTCAGTGTCTGCGGTTTAATATTTAACTGGCCCATCTCTGATTGCTCTTATCTGCGTTCATTAACGATAGAACTGTTTTGCTGCTAAAAATATGTTTGAAATCCAAGATGGTTATTTAAAACATCCAGCTCTGATGAGCATCGATGAGTAAAAAGTTTTCCCTATTTATGCAACACAAAATGTTTGACAGGATAAAAACGGGAGTCGACCAGGAACACTTTCCAGCTTCGTTGCAAAAAGGAATAAGAAATAAATATCCAATTATGCGAAAAATTGTCTCATTTCAGTAAATATTATTTTCTTTACTAAACAGTAACTATTCCACAAATCAACTTTTTTCTCGCTAATAATCTTTCTAAATGGTCTTTTCAGGCAGTTATTTTCACGTCTCTGTGTAAATTGTGACATTTTTGTATACATTTAATTAATTCTGCCATATTTTCCCTAAAGCCGCCTCAGTGCTGCCCCCTCTGGGTTGAACTCTGGTGAATTTTCCTATTGGTTACAGCGGTTCATCACACAGCCTCACGTTTTTGGGGATTTGAACCCATGACCTTCTTACTGGACGGTAGCAGTGCCGCCTTCGCCTAAAGCAACTTGTCAGTGTTAAATATGACTCTAGATTTAAAGAGAAAAGATGAAACCAAGAAATTAGTTTGATATTGGAAGTTTAAAGATGTCTCGCCGTGTTTTAGGGCTGGACGATAATGTCTGAAACACGAATCACGACAGCAGCGTTTCATACCAGTCCATGTCGATAATTATTAGTTTTTTGTTTTAATGCAGACCTTTCCTGTCTTTTCCACAGCTTTCACTCCACGCCGTTGGTTTTTTTAATTTTTTTTTTAAGCGGTTATGGCCCAAAAACTTGAACTGCTGCTGCGCGAGTTACTTAACAGGTTGTTGCTAGGCAACCAAATAATGAGTTGCTAGGCAACCAAAGAGGGAGCGAGTCGGTTGATTTCACCAACCTGGCCTAGCTAGCTGTGAGAAGGCTGAAGCCTTTCCTCTGCCTTCATTTCCCAGAATGCTGTGCGGTTCTGGATCGGAGTTCAGTCAATGTTCTATTAAATATTGAATATTTAATTCATAGTTATTGATTTATTGTCCAGCTCCGCTGTGTTTTGAGTTTGCCTTTCACATCCATAGCGCTGTCATGGTAACACGTTTTGCTGGACGATAAATTGTCCCAGAAGTTGTTGGGGTGAGCGATGATATTTGTGTTTTGAGACCTTTTTCAAGAAATATAATGCAAGAACACTTTCTTAAGATGAATAAACTAACAAGCATATAGCACTGCAACTGGAAGACATTTCAAATATCCAAAATAAGTAAACAAAGCAACAAATAAAACGGATACTGAGGTCTTCAATGAAAGGCCCAGTTGAGGCCAAAAGCATCTGACTGAAAACTTTTATCATCCAGTTTTTGGTGTAAACAGAAAAACAATCAGGCAAATGAAAATTATTGAGCTTGTTTCTTATTGTGACAGGCTGTGACATTTAGATTTTAGCAATGTGTTGTTTTTTTTTCTCGTTTTGTCCCTTTGGGCTTTTGTCGGAGGTGTGTGTTTCTGTTATCGCCCCCTGGTGTCTGGGATTGAAAATGTTTGACTCTCAGGGCCATAAAAGGAGCAGCAAGAAATCTGTAAACAATACGCAGCAGATTTTCAATTCAGGATCCAGTTTCTGCGGACGCAAACTTTAATCAGCAACGGTGGCAGTTTTTCTGAAGAACTGCGCAGCTTTTGGAAAACCATTAAACTGTTTAGAACAATCATCTGAGTGGAAAAGTAAACAATAACAGACTGCATAACAAAACCTCGACTGTTACATAAGAGGAAGAAACTCCTGTTTCTTTCGCTCAGAGGAACAGTTTGAACTGATTGAAAGCAAATGTCTGCCTTCGTTTCACAATGGGAGGAACGTTTCACAGGAAGTCACTGGGCTCCAGCGCAGCACAGATAACCAAAACAAATGTCTCCAGAAGAGACGAAGAGTACTGCTTCGCGCATAACGCTCCTCCGTTTATGACTTTAATCCACCAAAACGTTGGGATTAGAACTGCTGTTAGGCGCCCCTGAGGTTGGCTTGTCAGACAAATTTTTGGACGTTTGCTGCCGCAGGGTAAAAAAAAAACAAAAAAGGAAAAAGGCAAATCAAATATCCACTGGAATGTGCGTGTGCTCACAGGTTGGAGATAAAACAGTGCAAGCAGCTCGTTGCATAAAAGACATTTGGCAAATTGCAAGAGTCCAGGTTCGAAAGAGGGTTAGGGCCACTGGAAAAAAAACTATGATTTTGAGAAGATTAAAATCAGAATTTTGAGACAAAAGTTCGGATTTTGTGATTAAAGTCCGAATTTTGAGAAAAAAATCTGAATTTTGAGATTAGTCGGAAATTTGAGAAAAGTCTGAATTTTGAGAAAAAATGAGAATTTAGAAAAAAAACTTGAATTTTGAGAAAAAATAAATTTTTGAGAAAAAAAATCAGAAATTTTGAGAAAAATGAGAATTTTGGGGAAAAAATTGAATTTTGAGAAAAAAATGAGATTTTTGAGAAAATATGAGAATTTTGAGAAAAAAATCAGAATTCCAAGAACACAGTCAGTATTCTGAGGAAAAAAAGTCAGAAATTTGAGAAAAAAATCCTTGCATGCAACGCATTTGGCTAATTAAAGCGTCTCATCCACTAATGCTAATTTGGTCATAGTCTAACGTCAATAAATGTGGGTAACCATGTCAACCGGTGACAGGTTAAAGGCCGCCCGGCTCTTTCTGCAGCCGCGTTGCGAGTTTACAAACAAATAATCCCTGAACCTCTGGGATTACCTCTGGAAAACGGTGACGATAAACTGCTTAGCATCCAGCACACGACAACAAAACAAAGGCCTTCTCAGCTCCCCACCTTCTCACTCTTCAAATAGAGAGTGTCAAATAGTGTGTGTTTATTGTTGAGTCGGATCAAACACACACAGGGTGCAGACGGAGCCCGGGGGTCTGCAGCCCGATGCCAGGCTGACATCAGATTCTGCTCTCCGCTGCCTCTCTGTGTAATCAGCTTCTAGTGCTAGCAGAATTAGCTCTGATAATTAATTAGCTCTGATAATTAATTGTGTGTTTCTCCTGTGTAGCGCTCACAGATTAACGCTGTTCGGAAAACTGATGGAATCTGCTTAAATGAGGATTTTTTCAGTTTCTTCTTCTGGACTCTAAGTGACTCATTTGTTCCCAGATTGCGATGTGAGTGAATCACAGCAGAGACGTGGTGAAGAAGTGGAGCTTTCAGCCTTTCAGGTGTCAAATCTCAGGGGTAAAAAATGGCTGACAGTTCAAGTTTGTGTCAAGACTGATAAGATGTTGCTCAAGGCCCTTAAACTCCACTTCTTCCTTTTATGTCTTTTAAAATACTCCAAGGGTTAAATGACACAGTAGAGGTTCGTTTTCTTTTTTACCAATTTTACTTTCATCCGTAAACATTTTAATCTTTTTAAGTGATTTATAACTTAACAAGTAGCTGAACTTATCATATTTTAGTGTTGTTTCTACAGCATAGTCTCCCCTTTAGTCATTTCTATTTTTCTCATTAATCAGCTTTACTGCAGTGACAACACGGAGTGATAAAATGCTGAGTGAAATAGTAATTTTTGATAAATATCCTCAGTAGGAAACTTATTTATTCAGAACCATCTTTCTTTATCCATCTTTAGGTTTTCAGAGAGAAAAACATGGATATATCACAAAATAATTATTTAAAAAAAGCACAAAATTTCCAGTCTAATTTTGAGAAGGAAAATCGATTTAAAAACATTACATGTACTTTTTGGTAGGTATGCCTCGTTTGACCGATCTCTGATCTTTAATAACTGATCTGCCGATTCCGATTTTGGCCAATTCTGATTTATTTTTGTCTGAAATCTGAAATTTTGCTGCTAAACCAAGTAAGAAAGTCATGAGAAAGAAACGTGCAGCGAGCGGGGCTGACAGTCTGACGTAGGTAAGATCGGCTTCACATGTGAGTATCGGCGCCGATAAATCAGGGCACGCCTGAACCGTAGTCACCCCAAATTAGAGGCTTTGTTTTCATATTTAGCAACTTTTAAAACAACAAAAAAAAAATTATCAGCCAAATTCAAAGTCTGCAGGTTGAGTTTTTTAAAGAAAAGTGCAATTAGTGCATCACCAAAAACATAAAAATCTCCTTGATAGGTTTATTTTTTTTATGGATGTTATGATTTCTGAATCAGGATTCTCCTAAGGAGGACCCTGATGGGAACAGAGTGCCAGTGCAGTGACTCTTCTAGTGATATTAATAATACATGCAGTATAGATATTTATCTACAATTGCATTTCTTTCTCTTTTTTTTAGCGTTGCAGACCGTGTTTCAGCCAGCTGACTGGCAGGACACAGGAAGAACTGCTGATTTGGTGTTGATCTTTTAGAGAATAAATCAAAACTCCTACAAAATTGATGAAGTTATCAAAATGCTGTTTCAGTCCGTGGCAACAATAAAAACTGGATTTATTACTAAGCCTGTCACGGTAACAAATGTTGCTGGATGATAAATTGTCCCAGAAGTTTTTGCGATAAACGATAATATTGTTGTTGTCAGACCATTTTCAAGCATTTTAATGGTAATAATGGAATAATAATGCAAAAACACACACTGTCAAAGATTAAAAAAAACTTTAAACTCTAGTGAACATTTGACACTGGAACTGGACGCCATTTTAAATATCCAAAATAAACAAACAAAACAAATAAAATGAATTATAAATTATCCTTCAAAACAGGCCTGGCTGACACCAAAACACCAAACTGAAGAGTTTATTGTCCAGCTTTTGGCAGAAGAAGAGAAAAATGATAAATCATGCAAATGGAAAAGATTGTGCTAGTTTGACTTTATTATATTATTCACTGATTTGTTGCCTTTTACATGTTGCAGTGGGGTTAGAAGAGGCCAACGCTTCGCTCCGACCGTCTGAAACAAAGTCACTTCTATGATCTGCTATTCACTTTAATCGAGTCAATTCAATTTAAAAGTCCTAAAGGGAAATTAAGTCATCATGATGAACTTCTGTTGTGAGCAAATTAATTAACTAACTAACTAAAAGTGAAAGTAATCAGTGTGATTGAAACAGACTTGAATAAAATCTTCACAACCATCTTCATCCGCGTGTTGCTAACAGATTCCAGTTTTCATCTCCGTTTTTCTCCCTGCGGACGGCGAGAACAGGAACCTGGAGACGCAGCCAAAAACTACAGCATGAGCTCATAGTCTATTACTTATTCATAGCCCCGTCACACAGACTGATGCAATCGCCGCCTTGCAGCTAACAGGAGGCCGGAGAGATGCTCCAGACGTGAGCAAGACGGCTAAAACAGGCCCAGAATAAACCTCAAAGCTGTGATTCAGAGTGAAACTCTACATGAGCTAACTGCTGCTTAACCTCTTAGTCAAACCTCCCTTTTCTGTTTTTCTTTCCTTTTTTGAACAAAAAATGTGCAGGTTTTCAAAGAGGCCGGGGGAGGGTTTTTCAGTTCAGTTCAGCTGGGGTGGCTTTGTTTTCCCAGGTTCAGTTATTAGTCAGCGTTTTGTTCAGCCGGCGGCCGCTGCAGGCAGCAAACATGGTTATATCCTCTGCTTTTGATTCGGCTACATTTTATCCTGTAGTCCAGCTGAAATATGACCCTCCTGTTACTCACTGGTTGGATTAACTTTGACACACACCTGTCACAATAAGCAATAAATCAATTAATAATGAGACAAATTAAAACAAGCTCAATAATTTCCATTATTGTGAGAATTCCTTTAATCTCCATGGCAACCATTCAGCTTTAAGGCAAAGCTCCTCCCACACTCAGCTCCTTCAGACTAGCCAGCAGCAATTAGCAAACACCTTGTGGAACTTTTGAGTTCATTATACTTGATTACTTGATTATAACACAAATATCAATTAAAATCACTAGCTTAGCAAAATAGCTCTGGAAAAACAACTTTGGTTTCATCTGCTACACCTTCCTGTTATCAGGTTGGAGTCTCACTCTCTGTCTGCCTGCCTGAATGAACAGTTTGTTCTTCTCCTGATTTTATTTTTTAGATACCCATGTTATACAGTAAATATTGTATAATTTTGTAAGATTGTTGTAGTTTTTCAGCCTGGTACATATGGAGCTGTAAGTACAGGTGCAAACAACAGACTAGAATAAGAGATTATTGTATTTTGTATAAATGTTTTTGACAATAAATGTATCTTGAACCTCCATAAGAAACCATTTGTCTGCACACTAGCAAAAATTAATGTTTAATTGTGTTAATTAGGTACAAAAATATATACATGAAAAATGGTTTATAGGATGTGTTTTCTAAAACCGACACATAAATGTGGCTGTTTTCTAAAACACATGTAAAGTGTGTGGGTTTTTTTTTCCTTCTTTCTTTTCATTTTCTGTCTTGTTTTTTTTTTTTTTTTTTTTTTTTTAAATTTCAGGACCAGTTTGAGAATCTGGACAAACACACTCAGTGGGGGATTGACTTTCTTGAGCGCTATGCAAAGTTTGTTAAGGAGAGGCTGGACGTAGAGCAGAACTATGCCAAGCAGCTACGGTACGTTCACACACACACACACACACACACACACTGACCGACACAAATAAAACCATATCCATATAAAACGTTATATAAATCCTTGTATTACTGTTGTCAGATTCAAAAATATATTTTTACATGTATGTCCTGCAATCATGCCTGAAATTTTAGCCATTTTTCTCTCTAACGATGCTTAAGAAGTCCAAGGGTATCACATTTCACTGATTTCATTTTTGGCAAATACTCAGGCAGTAGCTGCATTTCTGGAGATGTAGGTATTATTAACTTAGTGCAGTGCGCAAAAGTGAAAAATAACGCAGAAAAACCGTTGAAGCGTAACTCAAAACCACTCGTATTCTTCCATTTTCTCGCTCTCTGCGCTAGCTGAGCTACACACAGACTCGTTGCCATAACGACCGGCAACACCACCACTAACGTACCAGAATTCAAACACCAAAAAACACTCAGACATTTCCCAAACAAAGAACAGAACATTCAGTCCGTTACAGTTTTAGGTTTTCAGGCTTGATGTTTATTTTGCTATAAGTCATCGCTGTGGTAGATTAGCTACCTCTGCTATTAGCTAATCTAACACAGCCCTGGTTGATTAGCTAATTTAAACGCCTGCTCTACTGATGATCTATCAGAGTTGGTGTTCAGGTCACATGTTTTTATCTATTTATTTATTTATTTTTTTAACCGACACAAAACACACAGAATTCCACAGCACATCCACATGTTAAGGTTGTCATAGTCAAGCTAGCATAGCTGACCTATTTCCCTCTCTCGAGCTATTTTTTGATTAAAGCTGTTTCCTGACCTTGTTATCTAGTTGTCGTTATGTTGACAATTAGTAGAAAAGCACTGTGTCCCTTTTTATTTTAATATTTAGTGCATTTGGTTAACAACTTAACAGCTAAAACCAATGCTAGTCATTGTTAGCGGGCAGCTTTTTTTGCCCTCCAGCAGGAAGCTGGGGGTGGGATCTTGCTTGTGTGATGTCATGCTTCAATGTGTCGACATATTGATGTTGAGAATATTGAAATAAAGAATAAAAATGCCTGTTTCTGTTTCTGTTTCTTCGTTACCAAACTGGTGGAAACCAGCAAACCTCTTTAAGAATCAAGTGGGGAACTACAGAATGTGTACCTCTGTATGAGTCTGTTTCCAGACAACGTTGCTTTTTTCTTTTTTACTGATAACAGCTCTCACACTCGTGCATCTGCTGCACTGCATAAACATGCAGCCTAACACACCTTTAGCCGTGCTCCGGTTAATTCATTCAAACTGCATTTCCAGGAGCCTCAGGGAAACGACTGGCGAAGACTTTGATGTTTAAATCTTTGATTCATCTTTACTAGCATGCTCGGATCCTTTCCTGCTGAATTTGGATGTCTCTCCTCTCGTTTGAGTGTGTGGGTGTGTGTGTCAGTCTGACTTCCAGCATTTTTGTAGGATTAAAATTTCAGACAGTGCCTCAAGCTTTTATGTCTCCCTCTTTTTGCAGGAATCTGGTGAAGAAATACTGTCCAAAACGTTCAAAAGATGAAGAGCCAAGGTGAGGACGTCGTTTTAGTTTTAATCCTTTACTCGATGCTTTCGGATGCCTGTGGACTGGAGTAACGGGAAAACCCTGCTGGAATCTTGACGAATAATTTCTGACTGGTCATTTAAAACGGCGCGTTTGATGTGGCTGCTCACATCCCGTCTGTGAAATTACCAAACAATGCAATTCGTCACATAAACAGCAGGAATGTAGAAGGGGAGATCTTTCTGGCCCCTCAAACCACATGAAGCTTCTACATTTTTATTGTTACAGCTTCCTTGAAGTTGGGAAAGACTCAAAAATTACTTTTTTATGAGGAAAAAAAACTTCAATTCTTGTTTCATTTGTTTGGAGCTTTTCGTTTTTCCAACAAACTGCTGATTAGCCACTTTTCTTAAAATTAGATCATGGAAATTATCTATGGTTCAACGGAGAGAAAGTTTTTCCTCTTATTTCATGAATAAAAGTTAATTGTTCATGAAGGTTTGAATGAGCATGAAATGGGGATTATTGAAAAGAAAAACTCATTTTTAATATTTTGAAAATATTTTCAAAATAAGATAAACTAGAGGTTCATCAATTGAGATTTTTATGGCTGATTATCTACATACAAGTGAAAAATCTCCCATTGGAACTGGTGCTTTTTTCTTCTTTTTATCCATCTTTGAGATTTATTGACTGAAAACAAGCTTATTTATCTTTCTGAGGAGTTACTTTTAAGTTATTTTTGCCTAGTTTCTAGTGTAAATATCTTATTAAGTTAAAAAGTAACTCAGAAGTAACTTCTCAGCAAGATAAATTAGATTGTTTTCAGTCAACAATTCCTGAATAAAGATACACAGTACTGGTTCCACTGGCAGATTTTTCTCACTTAAACTGTAAAAATGTCTAATAAGTGGAAACATCTGCAGGGGAACTAGTACTTTTAATAATGTATATTCAAGAATTATTGTTGTAAAAACAAGCTTGTTTACCTTGATGTGAAGTGACGTTTAAGTTATTTTGTCTTCAAAGTGTACCAAGATGTTTACACTAGAACTAGACAAAAATATTTAGTAATATTTTGTGTTTTTGCAGCGCTTTCTAAGACAGGAATCCTCCAGTTTTACTGCTTTGTAATTTTTCCACAGAAAAAGGTGTTACTGAAATAAACTCAGAGTAATTTTTGAAAACTTTTTATGTATTTTTGTCTAGTTTCTAGTGCAAATATTTTAGCACACTTCCATGAAGACAAAAAATTATGTTTTCAGCAAGATACCAACAATCTGCCAGAGGAACTAGCATTTTAAAAAATGTTATTCAAGTATTATTGTTATAAAACAAGCTTATTTATCTTGCTGAGAAGTTGCTTTTAAGTTGTTTTTGTCTATGTTCCAATACAAATATCTTACTACACTACAGTAGCTTCTCAGCAAGATAAATAAGCTTGTTTTGAATCAATAATTCTTGAGTAAAGATACAAACAGCATTAGTTGTGCTTAAAAATATATATTCAAGAATTATTTACCTAAAACTAGCTTATTTATCTTGCTGAGAAGTTACTTTTTAATTATTTTGTCTCAAAGCGTACCAAGGTATTTTCATTAGAAACTTGACAAAATACTTGATAAAATTGTGTGTTTCTGCAGTTCTATCTCAGCTGGAATCTGTTTTGGTGCAGTCTGCTCTTCGCCAGTTAAATTCAGAGTGATTTTTAAACTCCTTAATTTGATATTTACCTTAATGACAGGTTCACATCGTGTCTGTCGTTCTACTCCATTCTGGGCGAGCTGAACGACTACGCCGGCCAGAGGGAGGTGGTGGCGGAGGAAATGTCCCACAAGGTTTACAACGAGCTGATGAGGTACAGCCAGGAGCTGAAAGCCGAGCGGAAACACGTGAGTTGCCGCCACGGCTCCGGACGTCTCCGTCCTGAAAGCAGATGTTTCGCTCCTCTCCCTGCGTCGCTTGTGTTTTCTGAGGAATAATCTGTTGCATGTGATGTTATCCGTCTGTCGCCTTGTTTCTACCATCTGCTGCCGGAAAAATGAAAATGTTGATGTGTTTTGGGAGAATAGTGGCCTCTAGTTGTTTTTGAAACGTAATTTATCATGTTTTACTTCGTATTGATGTCTGGTTTTCATTGGTTAGATGTTTTATATGTATATTAGACTTGAGGTTTCATGATAAACCAAAGTATAAAACTTTGAAATATCTCTAAATGAAACTGAACTGAATTAAAAGGACATCAGTATTGACTTAGTAAACCACATAATCAGTTTTATTAGTAGGTCTGTCACAACAACAAATTTTCCGGGATGATAAATTGCCCCAGAAATTATTCCTAAAAATTATAATATTATTGTTTTGAAACCATTTTCAAGTGATATAATGATAATAATTATATTACAACACTACCACATTTTGTAATAAAACCATATTTTGGCTTCCTAATGTTTTCTATGTTAATATTTAATGTAATTGTTTCTGTCTTCTTTGACTTAAAATAGACATACTGTGATTAAAAAGTCTGTTTTGTTCCTTAAGTTCCTAGTAGCTCTAATTAGCATCATACCTAAATTTACACTGATGTAGGTGCAAAATTCACATTTCTACGCTGTAAGTAGTTTCACATCTGATTGACAGCAAAAACATATTTTTCTGTGGCATGAAGATGTTAAAAATGTTAGAAAATGGGAGTCAGTTACCTGCCGGAATAAGAAATTCATGTGGCTTTGTCACGTTGTCCATTATTTTTGTGTCCTGCTTATTTACGTGTTTCTTGTTTCTGTGTGGAAATGAGCAGCACCTACAGGAAGGAAGGAAGGCTCAGCAGTTTTTGGATCACTGCTGGAAACAGATGGACAACGTAAGTTTGGGGGTTGGGGAGAGAAAACGTGTTTATGGTGAACACTTTCTGTCAGGGACGAGCAGCTGCTTCTCACACACTAACTGACACCAGGAAGGAATGAAAGAAATGCTAACAGAGTTAGCTGAAGGATAAACTGAGTCCCCCCTGATCTTTTTTTTTTTTACCCATTTTGGACAGGAGACAAACACATTCCATCCATTTAAATCTGTTTTTAAGAAGCTAGCTTCGTGCTAAACAATACGAACTGCAGCTTTAATTATTTTTTTATCATATTCCAAAATTGTAGCATCATTTTTATTCCCTTCGTGGCAACGACAGTTTCCAGGAAAGAGACAAAAACATCAGTGCAGATCTGAAGCTCTCAAAGCAAAACTGTATTAGTGCACTGCAAAAACACAAAATCTTACCAAGTATTTTTAGCCTAGTTTTTCAGTGCACTTGAGATAAGAAATAACTAACTTACACATAAGATATAGGAGATTGTTTTAAGTTAATAATTCCTTAATTTCTATTTAAAAGTATCAGTCCCTTTGGCTGATTATTTCACTAATAACATTTTGCTTCAAGTCAAATAATCTGCCAATGGAATTACCGTAAATTCCGGACTATAAGCCGCTACGTTTTTTCCACACTTTGAACACTGCGGCCTATAATATGGTGCGGCTAAGACATGTTTTTTTTTTTGTTGTTTTTTTTTCATGGCGCCAAAAACAGTAGACCAATAAAATTGAGGAGTTGTTCACAGAGGTCCAATGAAATTGTGCG
>CAEGAE010095267.1:0-15429 GCA_903067095.1 Girardinus metallicus
CATGAAATTCCTGGATATGTGGTCTCAGAACAATTTTTATCTTCTCCATTCTTTATTTGCTTAGATCTTGTGCAAAACACGAAAATATGCATGTAAAAGTCAATCTGAAGATTTACTTTTTACGTGGAGAACATAGTATTTTCTCCATGTGAACATACTATGTTAAATCAAATTGTTTTGTGGCATTTCATCTAAATGTAAATCTAAAAATTTTGTAACCACTCACTAGGTTTATTATTTGAAAAGGGAAGATGGAAAAAAAAAAGTCAAGAAAACACCAGTATTGGTTGTATATTTTTCCCACTTGTCCACATCCGGATAAAAGTAAATTCCATACTTTTCCATATTGCTAAGATCCCCCTACAAGCATTTTCTTTGGATACTTTTCTAATATTTCCCTGTGGTTAGTGGTAAGGCAAAATCTAATCATTTCTGAATAAAAACAGAGTCTCTGGAAAGCAGGGGCGTAGACATCACGGTCAGTTTATTTGGACAACAGGACAGACACGGGTATAGAAATATGTCAAGTTTCACTGATGTCATGAGACAGCTGGTTATCGTGAATGTTTCGGTTTTCAGTAGAAAGGAAAGAAAAAAAAAAATCATAGGCATTTTGATCAGAGAGGACACTTATTGAGCAAAACTACACATTCGCAGGCTAAATGATTCAAAGGGTCGGATTTACAACTGTTCAAACACATAGGAGGAGCTCAGGAATCCACAGGATACAACCAGATGCAAGGCTCAAAACCAAGAGTGACGTTGATTTTTTTTTTTTAACACAGAAGGCAGTTTACTACATTTCATTTCCACTTAATATAACAAACATTGAGTACAATAAGCATGTAAAGACTTCAGATAGAGTAGGAATACGGCTCAAATACAGAGGCCTGTACTACGAAAGTCGCCGCTGGTTTTCAAGTCGTATCAAATAGGTGGAGTCGGTAACGGATCGATAAACGTTAAGTCGTGACACGCAAAGGAAATAAGCACCGTTCCTTCCTGCTGTGTCGCTGACAGACCCGAGCGGTGACCCTGAAGTTGTCTCACTGCTTCATAGTACCGGTTCTGGATGTTTGAGGTGTAAAGACGTTGGTTCTGTCTCAGAGAGCAAAGAGGAAACAGTTTGATGGAAATAGTTTACATTCAGTAGAGAAAGCATTGATTTACAGTAGCTGTCCACATCTCTGGCATCTGGACAATTTGGAAAGATAGTCTGTTTCTTTTTTTTTTTTTATGTTTTAAGCACATAAAATCAAGGACATTGCACGTTTCAGAGTTAGCATACAATGGATAATCCCCAATATATTCCATAAAGATTTTTTTTTATAAGAAGTTTAGTGTTGGTAGGTAAATTGACTTTACTCTAACTCTCTCCTGTAGCTTCGTCATACAGGCTAACATGAGGCAGGCAGTGTATATTTTATCAGTAGACATATGAATTACCATCAACACAGGAGCAATCAAAGTCTGTTTCTACGCTCCTAGTGTCTAGTTATAAGCAGGTAAAAATAGGATTTAAGTAACAAAAATGTCAAAAGAGATATTTATTTTAGTGTGATGTGCACTTATCCAATGTTCACTTTGAGTTTTCCAGGGGATAATAAGAAATTAAGACAAGGCATTGGTGAGGTAAACCGTGCGACATCTTTTTGTGGCGAGATTTTTCACCCTCCCATTTTTCATTTAATAAAAACTGCACTCGGGGACGACGCTGATGAGACGTGGAGCTCGCATGTGCCCATTTAATCTCCTCTAAGGACGTGACCGATATACGGAGGTGGGACGACGCTTTTAATAAGAATTGGAAAACCTCCTGAGCCACGGATCACTGAGGATTTTCCTCACCGTCGCATGAAAATAAGTCACTGCAGGATCTGGAATACATTTCTTATTACTAAAAAGATGTTTTCGTTGCTGTTCGGAGCTGCTTATAATGATTGTGCTTTATTTTATATATATATATATATATATAAATATATAAACAAAAAAAAAGAAAAAGCTCTTTAGAAATCCAGGCAGTATTTGGCCAATAGTCTTGGGCCGGTTTGAGGTGTTTTGGTACCACGGTTTCCAAAAAAATAAAAACAAAAAAAGCAATATTAACACATGCTAGAATAAAAACCGGATACATTTATTATCAACTTGCAGCTAAACTTTATTGTGCAGAATATTTTACCGTTCTGCTCTTTATAGAGTAACACAAGTATACTAAGCTAATATTAGCTGCGTTGAGCCTGTAGTCGGTTTCCTATTAAGGATGAAATAATACATCTAGATAATTTGGAGAATACCAGTGTTGACAATAGAGGTTTCAGAAACTTCAATTTGTGTTGTTCTGCGATTATCAATTTCAGGTTTGTGCCCAGACACAGGGCTTCGAATGGCATGCTAACTTTAGCTTCTTAGCGGCTAACAGTCAGCTAGTAGCGGTGGAGGGTTTTTTTTTTTTTTTTTTTTGTTCCTAATCATTTTTTCCCCCTGCAGTACTCAAATCGCTTCCACCCAAATGATTTAAGAATGTTGTCAACCAAAAATGATATGAAGACTGTCGATTCAGGGCAACTCAAAAACTACTTCCTTTCCTACTTCACAATAAGTGTCTGAAAAATACGAGGGCATCGCACTTAAAGTGTTCGCCTCCGTTAACAGGAAGAAAGGCTTCCGTGGCGATCTTAAAACAGACTTTTAAAAACCGTGACACAGGTGAGCAGCCCGTGCCTATTGCACAGTGACATATTAAACATCGCAATTCACAACAGATTTTAGAATTTGCCAAGAAAATACACGAAATACATAGTTAGCGACTGGACCGAGGACTTTGAGACTGGCACCAATTATGAGCAGCTGCCGTATTTCGGTATGAGGAAGCCATTATGGGGACGTAAACAGCCCAACGTCTAAAATATGAAGCACAACCGGCGTTTCGAGGACTTACACCATTATTTATTTATTTTTAAGGCTGCGACAGCTACAAAGCAAATAAAGTGGCTTTACATGAGAATTAATCAACATTCAGTTTAACAGTAGGAGTTCCAACGCACAATGATGGCTGACAAGCTCCGCATAAAGAGATGGTATTCCGGTAGATTAAAATCGGGGGCAGATATTTACCGCCCCCCGTGTGAGCCGTTGTCTTCGCTGTCGTGGTTACTAAAGTTTTGAGTGAAAATGAAAGAAAAGTTTGTGTTTGGAATGTATCTGGAAATATTGTACCCTGGTTAGAACCGTTCAAGAAATATGCAGGTCCAAGACGTTATCCATCATTCGTGCTGAGTTTTCATTTTCTTTGAAGAGGAAGAAAAGTCATCCATATTCAAACCAACAGGGCTGCGGTGCCTTGCAAAAGTGAAGCTTTGAGCTTTTCCATACGCTGGAACGTTATAACCACAATCTGTAATGCATTTTATCGGGGATGTTATGCGATAGGCCAGGGGTCAGCGACCTTTACAAACTAAAAAAATAAACCATTGTTGCTCTTTCTCCTACTCAAGCAAGTGTGACTTAAAATTCATTCAAGTCATTTTTCCAGTAAGATACCATCGTCCTGCATAAATTTATTTACATTTTTATGTATTTCGGATCAAATGAAAACATCCAATTTTTCTGTTTTTAGTCGAACGTTCGATATTTTTGGAAGCGTCAGAAGAAAGTGCAACAAAAACACACTTTAAAAAAAAGACTTCTTGTACGATTGTTGTCGTTCTACTGCATGCAGACAGAGTACGAGAACAAATAACTGCGGCAGTGATAATTGTGAAGTGGAAGGAGGACAACGCATGGCTTTCAAATTTCTTTTACCAAATAAAAATCTGAAAAAGTGTGTGTATTTATTCCCCCGATACTCCGATGTTGGGTTAAACCTCTGAATGACGAGACCTCAGAGTTTCGAGTGAAGAAACAGCATCATAAAGATCAAGTTTGTGTTCATAACATGACAAAATGTGAAAAAGCTCAATGGGTGTGAAGACTTTCGCAAGGCACAGAATACTTGTAGCCACGGTTTCTCGTTCATGTGCTCAGTTTACCTCATTAGGTGTGGGTGTTAGTGTTTTTGTCTGCTAGGGAGCTACTGGCAGTGTGCACCTTAACATTTAAATGCCCTCGGGTGAGAACTGAAAGACCTCAGTAGTGTTTTCTGGATTCTAGCTGCAACTAAAAGGAAAACGAAAATGCTCTAAACTCAACATAAATCTAACCTACAGACACCAGAAATAATAAAAACAAAAAGGATTTAGCCAGTAGGACTTCCAAAAAAGGTAAAAACAGATCGACCGAGGAGGGCCTCAGTTGCAAAATCGTTGAGTGTAAACTCCTTAAGGAAACAGAGACTGTAGCTGTGAAGACGCTAAGTTGATGATGAGAGCATGCTTCGGAAAAGGCGGAAACGCACGTTTCGTTTCTGTTCACTTTAAAGACCTACGGGAGTGTTAAATCAGTACAGACACGTCACTGGCACATGGAGAGATGGTATGGGAGGCAAAAGCAGACCTGGATCAAATAGCATTTGCAGACTGAGGCAACCTGACGGGCGAGGTTTAGATATGGCCGTGATTGTTGACGGTCACAGAGGTGGCGCTCGAACTCTAGTGATGGTCTGAACATTCTGGCACATGCTGAGTTGTAATAAAAAAAAAAACATATATATCTTAAACCTCGTCAATGTGCAGAGTATTTGCAAAAGCTATTTAAAATCAGGTCCGCCGAGAGAGGAAGGTAACATCTGTAGTGTGTACTTCTTGAAAGATGGAGCATGGTTGTGCGGTCAGGATCCCCCTCGCATCCCAGGCCTCCGGATGAGAAGACCTTACTTAGCGAAAGAATCCAAGTTTCTCTCTAAGCCAATCTTCTGTTAGGTCCTCTGTGTTTCTGATCTCAAATGCCTGTCAAATAAAAAAGAAAGAAAGAAAGAAGGAAAAATTACCAAAAGGTTGTTACTGAACCCCCCTACATTGACATGTAAAACTGCTGCAGAGTAAAATAGAAAATCTGTTCCAAAAACAAAACCAACATCTTCTAATCCCCTACTTCCCTTCCCTTCCCTACATGGCCACAGCTGGGACAGCGGTTTAGTGACATCTAGTGGTACAGGTGAAGACTGCAACTAACTAAATATGGAACAGAACCATTTTGTAGGCGAAAAGAAACCTCTTTAGGCTATCGTTTGGGCTCTGTGGGCCGGGTTAGAATTTAAATCACAAAATCACTCCTCTACCAGCCCTTTAATAACATTCTTGCCATTTTTCCCCAACATTTTAACTCAGCAGGAGGGCAGCTCCACCAGGTGTTTGCTAATTGCTGCTGGCTAGTCTGAAGGAGCTGAGTGGGGGAGTCGGGCTCTGTGAGGCGGAAGCTCGGAAACTGCAGCTCTGAGGAGGAGCTGCGTCTCAAAGGCGGAGCTAGGTCCACCCGGGTGTTTTTGCACAGCTTCATGGTTGCCACGAGAGATGAAATGATTTCTCAAGCACGCATGAAAGAATCATAGACGACACTCCAAGTGTGTTTTTGACGAGGGAATAACATTACGACACGATGTAAAGCACAAAAAAGTTAATTTTATGTAACACTGCTCCCTTTAACCTTGTAGCGGCTACAACCGGGCCACGAAGGACCCACTCAACTTTTGAGCTACGTTTACACTGAAACTCTGAATCTTTTTTTTTTAAATTGCGACCCACGCCACCTTGATATGTCATCCTAAATCTGAGGCACATCTGATCTTTTCGAATGCGACCCGTCTGTGAACGCAGCCAGAGATTCGCCAACCTTGGTCAGTTGAACCGTTTGCACCAGCTTGTTTTTGCTTCCTGCGTACATCATCTGCTGCTCCGGTTTACAGCCTGCCAAGCAAAACAGTGATATTGTAAGGAGAAAAAAAACAAAAAACTTGTTTTTTTTTCATGAGTTGAGTCTTTGGTAGCCGGTGTCCTGCAATCCCTCGGTCCGACGCACCACAGACAAATGAATTACATCCTCGGCATGCATCCAGGTTCTACAAAGTCATATCAATGGCCTTCATTTGGGTTTTGGTTGAAGCAGAGACACATTTAAAAGTTGCAGGACACCGTCACCAAACAGGCTGCTTTTTGGGCTTTTTTTTTTGCAGCAGAATCAGCCTTACCCACTGGACTGGAGAAGATGAAGCAGAGCGGATAGGACACACGTCCATCATCGTGTTGATACTTATAACTGTAGACGATGAACGTTCCCTGGGCTAAGGACAGCAACTAATATGTGATTACATTTTATTATAGAGGTAGACACTCAGATGTTGTCAGTACAAAGGATATCTGGGTTGTCTCTCTGGCAGTTCATCCTTTAGAGCATCAGGCGAAATATCCTAAAAGAAGAAAAAATGTTTCAAAGACATGAATATTTTTAACATAGTGAATTTAAAAATCAAAACAAGACTAAATGAGCCATTTAAAGGTGGGGGATTTAAAAAAAAAAAAAACTTACCTCATGCTCTTCTTCGAGAATAACGAGCTGCTTGTCTTTATCAATCTTCACTGAAAACACACAAACAAAACAAAAAAACCAATAACTAAATCCGCCGGCATTTCAGACTGAGAAATACCAAGAAGCTGAAGCAATCTCTTCCTCTGCTTGTGTCCTGTAATATTTGGTACGCTGCCTCTGAGTTGAGAGTCCCTGTCATGCAAACACGCAGTTAATCCCATTCAGCAGAAATGACATTCTGCACCGGACAGGGTGGAGGATAAAGCTTTTCGCCTTTACAGTTCTCCACCTCGCTGCAACCAGACATGACTCAGTGTCACCGTGGCCACGAGGCTTTTTAGTACATGCAGGTTTCACTTCTTTTGCCCCACCCACCCCCTAAACCCACACACATACAGATGTATTTTAAGCTAAGCACAATTAATAAGAGAAATCAGGAGCCAAGTCTGAAATCGCTTGGCAGTTTTAACATTAGGTTAAAGTTCTTGCATGACGAAAATGTTGGCCTTGCCATGCAGTTCATAAAAACACAGTCATGGGACTGCATTGTTTCAATAATCCAATAAGCTTTCTAAGACGGCTGCAAGTCAAACCCCAGGCTTCGAAACACACAAGAGATTCCAGACTGCCAGTACATGTGGGTAAAATAAAAAGGTTATGCCCGCGTTGACTCAAAAGTTGACTCCAAAGCTTCTAGGATCGACTTTAGCAGAAATAAAGTCATTTTTCTCCGCTTTAATCTGTCGCTCACGTGATTTTGCCCCACTGTTTTTTTTTTACACTGGCTTTGCAGGAGGGCTTGCAGCAAACGGTTAGTTTAGTCTTCGATTGTTCTATCAAATATTTTGATGATTAATCAGATTTTAAAAATGTTGTCACATTCTGCAGATTTTTCATCGAACCGCTAATTTTATGCAAGATTTAAAAAAAATAAAAAAATACATTAAAAGATAAAAATAAACAAAAAATTCTATTTCTTTTTAAAATAAGAAAATAAACATTTTATAGCTTGAAATGCGGCAACTGCTTGATCATTTGTTGTAAAAGCTAAAGAAATAAAAAAATAATAAATAAATGAAAACGCAGCTGACATCAACCAGTGAAAAGTTCAGGCTTTTCTGCTCGGCGATAATCCGCTGATCAAGTTTTAGATCAGCTGATTAATAATTTGACAGCTTAATAGCAGATTTTTATTTGCAAAATTTGAATCAGGCGAAACTAAACCTGCCACTTGAGGAGTTTGTGGTCAAAGTTTCCTCCAGTGTATTATGAGCCTGGCGGGCCACCAGGCTTTACTTGAGCCCCCACCTAACATAACTGACTTAAAATTGCTTATTTAAGTTTTTTTTTTTATGTTTGCATTTTTTTAAGATCTCCAATAACACATAATTATTAAGTGATATTTTCAAATTTCCTGTCAACTTTAAACATTTTTTTTAACTCAAAAAGACGGCGGACGGCTGGATGAATGACTGAACCAGCACCCAACCACCGGGCTTAGCTAGCTTTCTGGTAGAACATGTTTACAGACAAATAAGGTTTACTATCTAAAACGCAAAACGTTGCTCTGAATATGTTGTTTTCTTACAGTTACATTTTGGCACTCTTTTTTTTTTTTGAGTCTGTATGCTTCAGTTAATCGATTGCTAAATTAGTCGCTTCCATAAGGGATTATGAACAGAAACAAATTAATAATCAACATGCAACAGAAGAAGGTGAGGGACGTACTAATGATGGCCGCATTGTTGGTTTCCTTCCGGAAGCGAAACTCCTTCAGCTTCTTCACCAGATCTTCATCCACGTCACACACGACCAGTGATTCACTCTGACCAGACAAGGTGAGGGGGGTTGGGGGAAGTTGTCAACAATTAAAAAAAAAAAGCTAAATAAATAAATACAAAAGTAAAATCTAAGTGTCGTTTTACCCAACTACACAACGACTTCATTGTTCTTATTTATTTTTCAATATGAAAATCTAGTAAGCATGAACTTCGAGTGTCATTGCAAAGATGCTTTTGCTCATGAAAGAAGTAGAGAATGTAAACAGGAAAGAAAAAAAAATCACATTAATGAAATGTTCATAGCATCAAGTCTGCTTTTATTTCTTTGTCTATATACCATTCTAAGGTGTTAAGGTTCCCAGTGTGAGTGTGCATAGGAACCAAATGCATAGTAATGATATTAGAGCCACAACAAGAGCAGCTACGGCGATGCTAACGTTATGAACACACATAACGGTGATATATAATGATTTCATGCATCTTGTGCGGGATATGTTCAACAATCTGTAGTGCGCTCCTCTTCATAAAAACAGACTCACTGCTTGGGCAACAGGAAGCGTGTCCTCACATCCACCCATTGTCCCTCTGACTTCTGCCCTCGGGACAAATAGTCACGTTTTCTGCAAAGCCTCACATAAACAGACGCTGCACGCTCTCATCCGAGTTAAGCGTTGGCAGATCCTCCACCTGATTCATCTAGATTTTTTTATCTAGATTTTTTTTTTTTTTTTTGGTTTTTTCAAACACTGAAAAAAACTAACAGAGCACGGCGTTACGAATTGTGTTTTTCTAGCGTTCATCAGACAGACACGACGACACAAAAGAATAAGTCAACACACACACGTGGCATTAGTAGCACTGTTACTTCTGTTTCAGTCAATATATTATTTTTACTGCGGTTGGATTGACTTTTCTTTCTGGTTTAAATAAAACCTCACATCACGCGCATTTGTTTATGTAAATACAGAGCAGCCCATTTTTTTTTATTTTTTTTTTTTTATGTTTGCTCAACGATATCACACAGTGAGAATCTCTCGCTGCCTTACAGCGACAAGCGTGTTCTCACATTCGACCTCTGCCCTCAGGGAAAATGCTTTTCGAGGCATAAAATAAACAAACGGCTCCACACGCTCGTTTGAATCGACAGTTTGGACTTCCACCTGCTTCCGACTCGCATCGCAACATTGCGAACACTAAAGATTAACGGAGTATGCCATTTAATAGGGAGAGATGTACCGTTTTAAGATTTTTTTTTTTTGTGTGCATCATATCGCTAGATAGAGCCTCAGACATGATCAAGGGTTTTCAGGCGAAGCTGTGTGTTTTTCTTCCTCGCTAAAAGCTATCCGAAAATATTTCTCTCTCTAATTAAGGGAACACAGTATTAAAAATGTTTGGCTAGTTAAATGGCTGACTACGAGCACTATATGAGCAGATAGCCCAGCTAATTAACCAATGGCTTCTAATAAAAACAAAAAAAAAAAAAGACAGAGCGGCAAAATATACAACATTCTGCACGTAGGCGGTTTCAGGAATGCAAATCATTTCAGAGGTTCTTTATTTTTGCTTAAATACATTTTTAAATAAATCAGTGTTACATCATTCTCTACCTAACAGACTGATTAAGTCTTTTGAAAAAAAAAAAAACGTAGGCCTTCTCAAAACTAGTATTTTCATCATAACAGAGTTAATCAGACAGCAAAATCTATTGGTAATTAAACTATTAATTCACACAACTATGGCTTTTTTTTCACCTTCTTCTTTTTTTTTTTTTTTTTTTGCAAACAGCAACAATCCTGACAACTCAGAGGATTTCATCCACAGAGGAAAACAATCCACCAGTCTGAACAGGATGTTATTGGTCTCTGTCACGTCCACACGCAAGGCCTTACATAACATCACAGAAATGTTTGAAAAGGAAAATCTTTAAGAGTCCCTCTGCAGACGCGCTCTCGCAAATCTTTTGATTGCACCTTCCTGAACAGATGGCTGGTGGGAGTCGGGATTTCACTGAGCTCTTGGGAGAGATCCTTGCAGATTAAGACGTGATTGCTGTGTGTCTGTGGGCTGGATAAGGGAACAGACGTGACAACTGAAGGAGCCCACATTCCTTCAGGCTCTCCAAATCGCTGTGGTCAGTGTGAATGCTAATTCAGCCAGGAGACGACAGCTGTTGACCACTGATGCCTCTCATGTCGGGGCAGCGAAAGGGGAATATTGACAGGCAGCGCAGAGCATCGAGCTGTCACAACACGCAGCGGAAGACCCGGAGGGAAGCGCTGCTCAGCGCGATAAGCGGGGCAGCTAGCGTTAAGGCAGCTCCCCAGCAGCCAGACGTGTTAAAACCCAGCTCTGCCGCTTGCTGCAGCAAAGTGCCCGCACACCGAGGCAGGAAACACGACGGTTTCAACTTCAAAACAAAAGCATTTGGCAGCTATTTCGGAAATACCGATTCCTACACTAACGGACCCACGTATTATTCGTGTCTGTAGTACTAAGCTATAGAAGGTATGGCAGCGGTTTCTACCGTGGTCAGGCTTTCAATTAAGATTTTGCCGAAAACCAAAGAGTATAAAAAATAGGAAATAAAGGAATGGGTTGGAAAGAAGAAAGAATGGACGGGGAAAAACTACTGAAGTCAAACTGCTGAATTTTGCGGAATTGTCTGTCGAAACCACAAACTCAAAAGAAGAGTTAATCAATTATTTAACAAATTGGACAACATTTAGGTTATTTTAGTAAAATAAACTAAACTAGTGGAAAGCCTGAAATTGGCAATATCAAAGCAATTATTTGTTGTTAATATGATTTGAACTCAATCATAATTAAAATGTACGAACTACTAGTCTTTAGGAAATGTGAACGGTAACCTCAACGTTGCGGATTGTTTCAGACTTCTTAATAATTCTACCTTATTTTATTTTATTTTTTATTCCACCGGAAGTAGATTGTGTCTGTACCGGTCACATTGGCGCGTTTACAAAACACGGAGGGTGTAACTGATGCTAGGCTAGCAGGCTAACGCTCAACAATCTCCGATATCACTTTTCATGAAAACTCCTAAAAACTTCCTGTCTGTTGCCATTGCGGGATTAAGCCGCAAAAGCCAAACCGGAAGCAGCTTGTTAGTACGGAAACATAACAACTTACCATAATTGTAGAGTTAAAAATCTCCCTGAAGCCGCAGCTGCTGTTCTGAATGGCAGAAGCTCTTTCAGTATTTTTTCTCTTTACTTCCCATCATCCTGTGACTGGTTTGAACAATCCCTCACAGGCTCCCCCTTCCTTCACAACATGCTCTGCAAGAGAATGAAAAGCTAGGAACAAACATCACAAAGTCTAGTAATACTGTAAACAATCAAATACGTACATGTCATTTCATTGGCTATTTTGGGACTTCTTTCAATAGTTGCTGTAGCTCATTATTTTTGTTATTTCTTATTTGTTAAGGCATCTGAACATATGTCGCATTGTCTTTAAAAATAATGTTGTTTTTTTTTTTAAATCAAATTTAATCTTTATTGAACTTTTTTCAAATATATAAAAATCAACATGTTGATTATAGTAACTGTTTCTTGCATGAAACGTGAATAACTAAAATCCCTTCTTTTGTGAAGCACGCAAACTGTAAGCCAAATTAAAACAAAAATAATTTAAAATCATGATCATATTATTACTGTTGCCGCATGCTTGCTGGGGATGGGAGACAGCATTGTAACTGGATGGAGTTGGACTCAATAGACTCAATATGAACATAACTGAAATAAACTGATCGATTGGAACATTTGAAGTGTTGGCGTTACTTTTTATTTTTAATGTATTTATTTTTGCAGTGATTATTATTATTCGTTGTTATATTTGTAGGCGTAGTGGTATTATAGTTAGACGTAAAATTTCAAGGGAGAGTTAGAATTTGGATATTATTGGAAATCTTACCTTCGAGAAACACATTGCTTGTATTTATCGATTTTTCTGGAAGTACAAATTTGTTATTTTAAAGACTGAGGTAAGACGTAAGCGGAAATATAATATATCGTTCATTTATTTTTGTGTCAATTACAATTAGAGTGTGAAATTTATATATACATTACTATAACTATTTTGTTTATTTATCATGTATTCATTTTTTTTTTTTTTTTTTTTTTTAGAAAAAAAAATTATGACTACGTTAGAGGAAAAAATACTTAGCTTAAATAATAAATTCCCCCATGTTTGATTTCCCGAGGTCACGTAAATGAAAAGCGGATGTGTGAGTTCTTGCACCGGAACTCGCCCGTGCGCGAGCTTCCTTTCCAGGAGTTGTAGTTTTTCTTAGCAGGTCTAACGTTAGCTTCCAGTTGTGAGCCTCGTCAGGCCAAAGGAGTTGGCTAACTGTCTTTTTCGGAGCTCTAGAAAACATCACTGTTTCCTGTTGTCGTTCAAGCAGAGACTAGCTTCCGACCAGGTATCGTAAAACATCAGCTTTCACTGTTTTATTTATTCTCTCACCACGAATGTAGACCTAACAAGCCTAAACTAACAGCTAGCTGGGGTTAGCTAGATTGCTAGCCAACTCTGTACCTTCAGTAGTTTAGACATTTTAAAATAAATACCCCCTCTTCTAGATAATGAGGCAAAGTGCCGTCTTTGTTATTGCTGTGGTGTTTTAAATTTTTTCCAGTAATATTGAGTTATTTTCAGTGTGTCGCAATGGACTTTGTGAATCATCATTCTAGGGTGGAAACATTTACTCAGAGACTCTTGGAACTGCCCAGAGACATTTTACAGCTTGATAAAATATGTTGGAAGTGCTCAATAAAACTGATTAAAGTTGTTTTCTATTTCGTTTTAGATCATGGCAGATTTCTCGGTAAGTTTAATGGATTGTATCCCTTTAAGTCCTGTCAAAACGGTTGGATTCCCTGTAGCTTGCAGTGGAAATTACCTGTTTTTTTTTTGTTTTGTTTTTGTTGTTGTTGTGAGTGAGGACAGTCATTTATACTTTCTCTTTTTGTTCTGTAGCTGTCAGATGCTTTAGGAGATGACACGCCGAGCCAGGCTAAGAAAATAGGCCACACTAACCCCACGGCCCCTGCCAGCAATCATCCTGCCGCTCCGAACCCGGGATGGCCCGGTTCTGCCCCAGGAGCTCCCACCCAGCCCTCGGCTCCAGCTGACTTCAGCGGTGGATTGTCTGGCCCAGGAGCCCCGGGGCCGTTCCAGTATCCATCTGGTCCTGGAGCGCCGGGACAGTACCCGGGACTTCCCTCAGCACCCGGCGGCTTCCCTGCTGGTCCCGGAGTACCTGGACAGTATCCCGCACCGGGAGCTCCGGGTCAGTTTCCCTCCAGCCCCGGGGCGCCTGGACAGTTCCCCGGGCAGTATCCGTCTGAAGGAACACCTGGACAGCTGCCCGGAGGCCCCGCTCCTTACCCATCGGGGCCGTTTCCTTCCGGCCCTGGCGCTCCGGCCGGTCCTTACCCGAACGTGCCTTTCCCTGGTGGGCAGCCAGCAGGAGGCAACGGGATGTACGGACCCGGGGGTCAAGGTGGATTTCCCCCTCCGGCCGGTCCAGGAGCTTTCCCAGCGTTCCCCGGAGGTGGATTCCCCCCGGTTCCACCCGGGTCGTGGGGATCACCCGGAGGAGGTTTCCCGACCCCACCTGCTCAGTTTGGCCCTGGGCCCATGGGTCCGTACGGTGGTCCTGCTGGTCCAGGAGGCACATTGGTGAGTGTGAGCTCTTCCATCGCTTCTCTTGCTCGCTATTCTGCTCTTCTGTTAATCTAATCCTGGTGTTTTGGTGAAAACAACTCAAGCTTTCTTGGACTAAAAGTTAGCTTCTCTCCGTCTGCTGGTGACCTTTAGCTGGGAGGTGCGTCTGATGATTCCAGGTTTCTGCTCGGTTGCGCCGCAAATGCAAAGTAACGGCAACGCCCTGTTCAGCAGGAGTGAACGGAAATGTATTTCTGTCTTTCAGCCCAGATATAACCCACCGTTTTATTGAAAGCAATGAGCTCAGCTTTTCAGCCGGACCAGGACGCCCCACCCGATCGGCGCCAAAGAGCGGACGCATCATCATCGACGAGTTGTGTTGGAACGCGACGTTAAATGCATTGGATTTTATTGTTTTGGTTTTGTTTCAAAGTGCAATATGATATGATTTTGTTTGATTTACGAATAATGCTTACCAGTTCTATGCTGCTTTAATCTACTCGTATAATCTAGTCAGATGCAGTTCTGACTTGTCCCTCACATGTATAAGTTTTAATAAAAATCCTTTCCATGTTGCTCAGGCTTCAGTTTGTGCAGGTGTTTGACTTTCGTCGAAATACGTGGAGATTATGACTCACTTAGGTGTTGCTTTGGGAATACAGGCAGAGTCAGAATTTAAGTTCATTTTTTTATTTTGTCAACAATTTAAAAGTACCTGGATCACACCCATGGGATATTAACAAGCGGGTAAACAATTTCTCTTCGTAACACATCATTCAAAAGCAAGAAAAGCATTCTGAAAACTGTGTAGGAGCAGAGGCAACGCTGTCAGTGTTTACACTGTAAATGTTTCCTTTCAGATCGTGCCGTACGATCTTCCCCTCCACGCTGGGATTATGCCGCGCCTTTTAATCACGGTGATCGGAGAGCCAGTTCCTGGGGCAGACAGGTACGGATTCCCCCAACAAACAGTCCTCGCAGTCTGTGTTTGAAGTCGCGATGCGCTTCAGAAAGAAAACTAACGCCCTCAAAGTAACATGAATATGAAGTGGATCTGTGCTGTTTAACTCGGTTGTTATGGAGGTTAGTGACAGTGTTTGCACTTTGTCTCGTTATAACCACAAACTTCAGTGTATTTTATTGGGATTTTGTGACGACCCGTGACTTGACTTGGAAGTAACAATCGGAGTTTATATTTGTGTAATTTATAAATTCTTCAGGTTCCAGGTTGACTTTCTTAAAGGTCCGGATGTCGTCTTCCACTTCAACCCTCGCTTCAACGAGCAGACCATCGTCCGAAACTCCAACCTAGGAGGTTACTGGGGCCCCGAGGAGCGAGAGGGGCCCTTCCCCTTTGTCCAGGGGCGCCGTTTTGAGGTAAGCTGTTTATTAACGCCATTAGATTTAATAAATGTCAAAAAAAAAAAAAAAAAAAAAAAAAAAAAAAATATATATATATATATATATATATATAAAAAAAAAAAAAAAAAAAAAATTT
>CAEGAE010095272.1:0-10443 GCA_903067095.1 Girardinus metallicus
TATATATATATATATATATATACATATATATAAAATTTTTATTATTATTATTATTTTGAGTGCCACAGATATTCTCAATGGGGAGGGGGGAGTTAGCCGCAGGCTGTCTTTGTCCTATATAAGACTTCTCCAAGACACCCACTACACTGAGCGTGCACAGGAAGCGGCCCGGCCAGAAGGAGCGCCAGCCAACCGGTGTCCTTCGCTGGCGTCTCGCCTCTGCCTGCTCGTTTGCGGGCGCTGACAGCTTGAATGATGAGGTGACACACACCTGTCAGCGCCGAGCCTGTCACGCCCCGACACACACTCATACACACACGCAAACACAGCAGAGAATCGCTCACACATGTACAAACAAGGGGGGAAAAAAAAGCAGGCGCGAGGAGCCGAACACAAGCATAGCTACATTTGACGTGGGTTTCCGAACGCGCGAGCGCTCCTCTGACCAGTATACCAGTATACAGTGAGACGTGACGCATAGGAGCTAGATGGGACGCCAAAAATAATGGCGGAAACAAAATGATTTCTCGTCGAGAATGTGCTGGGGCTCCGTTTTCGTTTTTATTTGAATCGTGTTGATGACATGGAGCTAAAGATGGAGAAGCAGAAAAGAAGGTTCTCGAGGGTGAAAAAAAATAAACGCAAAATATGTTGTAGGGATGAATAAATCTTTTCTACTTTGACAGACAGTAGGTAAGTTACCTCAGTCTATCAACAGGAGGCTTGTACATATTCAAGTTAGCTTAAGTTACTAAATGACAGCAATTGTCCCATTACAGGTATTTTTTTTAGTGCTGTAACTTGTGTTACAGAAAGGACTTAGCTACAGCCCAGCCCGTACAGTGGCGGGGTGTTTTACCCCATGAGTGGATATATGTGTGTTTGCACTGCGAGCACAGATTCATCTTTATTTGCTAGCTGGAGTATTCAGACGGAGCTTGCCGCGGTAACGATGAATCAGTCACGACTGTCTTCGCGAGGACCCTGACAGCCACAAAATCACCTCAAAGTCTATTTACGAAAGCCAGGAATGTGACTTGCTGCTCCGGCTGTATACTATACGCATAATAAAGCTGTCAAAGTTATAAACAGGGAAGCAAAGATCTAAAAAAATAAAAAAGAGAGAGAAAAGGTTCAGCACATAAAGCTGGTCTAGTATCAGTTGTTGGTGTAGAGGCTAGCTCACCAACAGCTAACCACTACGCATTTTGGGGGGGCATTTCCCTCCCCCAACCCCCCAAAAAAATGCCAGTGTAGGCATTTTTTGGGGGCAGGGAGAAGTGGATACCAGCAAACAATTTGATATATTGAAAGTTGTTTGGTTAATCTGTGGTTAAAGGGCCAGCTCAGCCAAAGCAAACACAGCTCTGAACTTTCTGAATAAAAGAGGAGGCAAGCAGGAATTTATTTCTGCACGTAAATATTTCAAACGATCCACAGGAAGATGACAAGCTAACCCTGTTCATTACCTCCCAGGCCAGTTGCAGGTTTAGACAGGTCAGGCACTGCATTATGACCACTGAGAGGTGAGGAATAGGACGCTGATTATCTCATTATCACAGAACATAGGTTGTGGTTTTGATGGACTCAAATTTTGCCTTAAAGACAAACAAACTAAGAATTTTCCCTGAGTTTCGCGTGTCTGGTGAGGTTCGGACGTGGGTGGAATATTTTAGACATTTTGTCCTCAAAGTCACTGTGACAGCAGCAGGAAAAGTGGGCAAGACACGGATTTGGAGCGAGTTTTGGAAAGGGTCAGATTGGGATCGTAATCTGTAAAGTTACAGCTGTTGAAATGGTTTAGTGTTTACCAAAAGGAACGCAAGAAAACACCAGAGGTGAACTGGTGCTAGGTTAATGGCCAAAGCTGACTGATGAACTGTCGTGCTAAAGCTGTGCCCTCGATTCCACAAACGAGCCACTGTACCTAAAACTGTTGGCGATTGTGATGCTGGTTCTAAGAAAAACTTATCAGGAAACCCAAACCGTGTTTCCATCAACATTTTTTAATGGGCATTTTGAAGTATCTTATGCAAGTAGGTTGATGGAAACAGCAAAATTTTACATTTTCTCAATTGTAAGTGTAAAACCGTTTTCACACTTCCTTGATGCGTTTTTTGGCTTATCCGAAAAAGCGCTAATGCGCTAAAGAGATGGAAACACATTTGCCGAGTAAGGTCTGAAGTAGCGAAATTTTCCCAGTTCGAACTTCCAGCGTGGAGGGGAGGACAGTTAGCGTGATGTGGCCAGTGAGAGGCACTCCAGGCTGGGATGGAAGTGGTGGAACGCTTCCCATCCACCAGTGGGTCCTTGCTTCACCAGAGGCACAAAACTCTGAAATATTTGGCTGTTTGTCTTTTAGACAAAATGAAATATATGGGTTTATTTGAGTCCATCAAAACCACAACCTTGAGGTTTTCCATTGCTGAGTCACCGCAGCTCCTGTGTGCTCACAACCCACCCACATTCCCACATTCCTTTCCATATTCACACCCACAATAGTGAGTCAGTCTTCCAATGAAGATAGACCTAACTTGTCTAGAACAAGTTAGGTCTACCATTGAGACTTGACAATGGAGACGTGGCTCTAGATCAGGGGTCGCGTTAACGGAATATCTTCCGTATTTGTTTTAAACGATTGAAAAATTTGAAGCCCATCGGTCATTTTGACAGGTTATAGTTAACACCCTTGACTGGTGCACATGGACAGACATTGTAGACTTTTATGCAAAGAGTTCATCGCAGAGGCAAGTAAAATCAATCAATAAAAAAAATCCTTTCTGAATATCATTTCATGGACGCTGAACTAAATGCATCTTTCTGACCGGGAGCTGACAGCGAGTTGAAGAGTTAAGGACCGGACGCTTTTGAGCGCGACTGGTTAGGAAGCTCATTCCAACCCTTTGGTTAAAATGGCACGTTTAATTCCAGTCTCCAGTATAGAACAGAAAAAGTTAAAGAGAATGCAATGTTGTGTCAATCCGTCTATAATCTAAACAGAGGAGCTGGCAGTTTATCCTGAGGACATAAATGAAGGTGCAGAAGTTAATTAGACCGTAACATGCGCAGTGCGCTGCACAACTAATGCGAAGAATTAAACTTCACTCATCCTGCGGTTTTAACAAACGGAGCTGTAAGACATTACCCTCCTGCGCCCAGAAGGAGAGTGGCAGACATAACATCTGTCCATTTCAGGGAAGTGAAACCACACCAAAACTCCTCGTAAGAGCGCACACCTGGATCGCGCACAGGGTGAAAAGCTCGCAGAGTTCAGTTGATCGGTTTGGATCAGACAGATCCAACTGACTGATGAACTAGCGCAGATTGCTCTGCAGATGCAGACCAGGAGGAATTTGTGAAGCTGCGCTTTCAGACCTCAGCGGGTGAAGTAATTTAAGTGGAGTCGTTGAATTTCATTTATTACAAGTTAATGGGGCCACGGTGATTTTTGTCACTACAGAGAAAAAGTTAGATGCGTTCATCTGCTTGATGTGTGATGGGATCTGGATTCACAGTTCAACTAGGTGAATATTAACTAAACCGCATAAAAATGCGGCTAAATAGCCGAAGTCAATATGATTATAATCTGACGGGTAAAAATAGAACATGACAGATTTTTTTTTATGCTGTCCTTTGACAGACAACGAAAATGTTTAGCGCGACCTCCGCTCTAGATAACCTTTAACCATACATAATGGAGACATCCAAACAGTTGTCTTACGGTTACCAAAAGAAGATTGTAGTAACTTATTTGGCAATTGACTTCTACTATATGGAGATATAAGTGGAAGACATTCAAAGCAACTGCTAACATACTCAGGACAGACTACCAAGGCATGACGGCAAATCCCAAGATGCTAAAGCTAGTCTCAAAACACTTCAAGGAAGAAACATTTGCTTTTTAAGAAAAAAAAAAAAAACAGGAAGACCAAACTAGATCAAAGAGCAGGACTCTGGGAACAATATTTGTTGGACTGATGAGCCTAAAACTGAATTGTCTGGACACCAGAGAATGGGGCATGTTTGGCATAAACCAAATAAGGAATGGAAAGGATTGAGCTGAGTCACAGCCCATATCCTCTATTGATTCCCAACGGCCCCAATGTGTAAGAAAACACCTCCCAGCTGAAATTGAGCAGTGGGGCAAACATTTGTAACGCATATGTCAGAGGTCTGAGGACGGTGCCTGGCAGAACACCTGTTATCTTGTAAATGATGTCACAAGTATTTTTGTTTTTTGTTGCTACACCTACCAAGTAATTTTAAGAAGATTTCATCAAAGAACCAAATATTGATGCCCTTCTTTAAAATCACCATCAGAAGGTTTTCTTACTTTGGTAAAATCAGGTTTCATCAGGAACCAACCCTAACCCTAACTGAAGACTGTAGTCCCTTTAAGGAATAGGTGCCGTTCATTACGCCTTCAAAATTGTCAGTCCTTAATGTTTTGCCACAGTGGTTAAACATACATGATTAAATCACTGACAAAGTGGTTTTTGCTAAAAATAAAAGCGTCTTTGAGGAAAAGAAACATGACGTCTGAGTTCGCATGAGCTTTACTTCTGCGCACCGGCGTGAACAAGTCTTTCCAACACACTCGTCAGCGTTCTCTGACAGAGAGTGCGGTGTGACAGAATGCCTTAATTATGGATTAATTGTGTCATTAGCAGGTTTCTGCTGTTGGCACCACATTGGGCCTGTCAAGGTTAATTACTGGAACATGTTTATTTGCTGTCAGCCGCTGCAGCAAGCTGTCACTCGCATGGAAACACAGACAAACACGCACGTTCGCTCAAACAATTCACAGGACACCCGGCGTCCCTCAAGGCCCCAACGTTTCCCACAAACTCGTTTTTGTTTTGCTACTTTAACACACCCCTCTGTCAGACACAGCCAGCCAACGACATGCAAAGTAGAAGCAACGCTGCTGGTTTAGGTTATTCTCTCCATGTGGTCATCGTGTATATTCAACAGCTGCAACAATCTGATTAAATTTTAAAAACTTTAAAGGAAAAATATAGGTGAGAGTAGGAGTAGCTTAAAGACACACACTCCTGTGAGTATGTTTAGTAGAGATGTAACTGTACACACTTTTGTGCTGAAAATATGTGGCATAGCCCTGTCGGTTCAGTACATGTAGCTAGTAAAAACAGCTTTCTTTTATACAGTTCAACCCAAATGTTGACATATGCTGAATAAAAAGACGCGTACACCTTTTATTAGGAGGAGAGTTGTGCAGCAGCTCCAGCCTGGTTCGTCCTTCGGAACAATTGACCGATGCTTGACGGTGCCGTATGGACATGATGGGAATGTCCAACCATCATAATAATGCTCTGGAAGGAGATTCAGTCCGTGTCCCATAGAGGAATGTGTGTGTTTTTTTTTGTCCAAAAATGTGTAAATCAACCCCAGAAATATGTGGAAATGTTGAACAACATCTAAAGACATCAACCAGGAAGTAAAAGCTTGGGTCACAGATCGGTTGTACAAATGGACAATACAAAGAGGATACAACGTGGCTTAAAGGGGCAGTAGTATGTAAAACTGACATTTTTGAACTTTGCATCATGTTATAATGTTATTACCTCATCACAAACGTTCATGGAGCGTTGCCTTGATTCTTTCATGCATGTTTGAGAAATCCTTTAATCGCCACGGCAACCATTCGACCTAGCTTCACCTTTGAGATGCAGCTCCTCAGAGCTCCTGCCTCACAGAGCAGCCCTCTGCCTCAAATCCCCAACTCAGCTCCTTCAGACTAGCCAGCAGCAATTAGCAAACACCTGGTAGCAAACACCTGATCTCTACTCTATAGAGTAGATCCGTCTGAAAAGTTGTGAAGCCATTTTAAGAGACTACTTTTATTATAGGAGCTACTTCTCAGTGCAACGCTGATAAAAACGTTGTTAAAGGATTAATAGAGGAGCCATGTTGTGATGACTTCCTGAAAGCGGAGTTTCAAAAAGAGCAGGAGTTTTTAAAGTGACAGAGACACAATTTCAAGTGAAATTTCTTTTAAGTCACGTTTGATAAAGCATTTCTTAAACATCTGAAGGTAACATAGGCATTTGATTGTGCTATAAAATGGCACCAGGTGCCTGGAAAACACATAATACTGTCCCTTTAAGGACAACAATGTTTTCTATCAGGAAGTCCTGATCTCTACTCTATAGAGTAGATCCGTCTGAAAAGTTGTGAAGCCATTTTAAGAGACTACTTTTAATTACCCTTTCAATATTATTTACAAAGTTATTACAATAGGTTATTTGTTCATTTATATTACAGCGCCTATAAAAGGTGTTCAACCCCTGGGATGTTATACTTTTAATTGTTTTTGTAAGTCAATAGAGATGAACAAAATTTGGCCCTCTTTGACAAATATATATATATAGAGAGAGCGAGAGAGAGAGAAATATGGAAAGATTTTAGTAGAGCTGAGGGTTAGATCCAAGAAGATGAAAAGAAGAAAAGAAAAAAAAACAGAAAAAGCAGATAAAAAAAGCAAGCAAGCTGGGCTCTTTTGATTGATTACAGCTGTAATCTGCTCACTAAGTCATCTCCTGACATTTCTCTCTCTCTCTTTCTCTCTAACAGACTCTGCGTCCATTAAAGCCCAGTCAGGAAGACACAAACCATTTATCAGCCTGTCAGCTCTTGCTGCCGGTGTTTTTTCAGACAATTAGGATTTACTCAGACTGTGGAGAGCTGGCGCTGCTCTCTGATAGGCCGCCATATATCTGCTCCACACACAGGTCAGCATGACCCTCAGAATAAATATTTATTTATTTATTTAGATGGATGGATGGATGGATATGTAAAAACATGATATGAAATAGTTTTGGGTTTCTGTTTGGATGAGCTCACATATTCACGTCTCTGCTGCCTAAAGCAGAAACCGGTGATCTGTGGGACTCTGCTGCTCAACCTGCTTGGAAATGTGGACTGATGGCGCCATCTAGTGCACAAGTCTGTTTTTTCTCATCAGGCATGCTGTAAAAACAAAAATGAAATTTCCAAATGCATGCAAAAGCGTTAGAAGATGAAGCATGAAATGCAAGATTCTCACAATAACTATTTAAGTAAAATAAAATATGGCCGTTTTTAAAGTTGGGTAAAGAGATTTTTTTTTTTTTTTTTTTTTTAAATGTCATGTCTAAATGCTCATTCTGTCAGCACTTCTAGTGTCTAAAGAAAAATGTAACTTTATTGGAAAAGTACAAACTGTTTTCCATAACTACAATGAACATCCACACTTTTGGACTTTATAATCTCTTACACTAACTTGTAATTTACAGAAGGAATAAATGAGGTACAGCTTATCTTGGAGTGTTTGTTACTTTTGGTACAACAGACCATTTTAAGATCAGATCTCTTGTCGACTGAATTTCTTTTAATCAAACTTTGTAGCTTTAACCTTTCGTACCTTTCTTGCACTGACCAAACACGAACGTTACTTGTAGGTTTCTATGGGAACACAAAGGCAAACCTTGCGCTTTCAGTCTATTCAAGTGACTATTTACATTGTTTTTAAATGATTCTGCAAGATCATAGGTGACAAAAACAAGAGGAAAAAGAAAACGGTATCGTTGCCCCGACAAAAACTTTTTTATAAAATAATAAATTTTATTTTATGTTAATCATAAGCACAAGTGATGTTGTGAAGGAATCCAGACAAAAGTTCTCTGAAATATTAGGCTCTATATTCTCTATGCGACGCAGAGCTTCGGTTTCTGGATCAAATGGTTCGTTTCAGACGGGCGTCCTGAAGCTGGGCGTGAATAAAGCGGATCAGAACAGCTTCTTCCAGCATCCTCAGGATGAATTCGGAGACGTGTGTGTTTTCTCCAGCATGGAGAAAACGTAAACAAACAGCTCAAAAGTCATCATCATGAACCTGTGGTAGTAGCAGCAGGTAGAGCAGTAGGAGTCACCAACTTAAATCTCAGCAATGGTATTAATAATATTTCAACATTAAAAATACTAAAACTCTGCGATCTTTTCAGATGCTTTTTTTTGTTGCCAAGTGAATGGAAACGGAGCCGTTTCTCACCTACTCCAGCGGCGTCCAGCTTCGCAAAGCTGTGCTGCAGGAAATTCTCACTTAAACCAAACAAATCACCGATGGAAGTTTGAAATTCTGCAATTTTTTTTAGCATAAGCCAACGTTCCCCACGAGCCTTGATGCACACTGCTGTAACCGAGGCGGATACAAAAGCTTTCCCTCCTGGAGAAAGTCAGTATCCATAAACTTTTAATTTAAAACCCACTGCACCACTGTTCAGCTGGTAGAGCTGTTGCCTTGCAGCAAGAAGGTTCTGGGTTTGATTCCCGGCCCGGGGTCTTTCTGCACGGAGTTTGCATGTTCTCCCTGTGCATGCGTGGGTTCTCTCCGGGTTCTCTGGCTTCCTCTTACAGTCCAAAAACACGACTGTCAGGTTAATTGGCCTCTCCAAATTGTCCCTAGGTGCGAGTGTGTGTGTGTGCATGGTTGTTTGTCCTGTCTGTCTCTGTGTTGCCCTGCAATAGACTGGCGACCTGTCCAGGGTGACCCCGCCTCTGGAGATAGGCACCCCCACTAAGGGTGTCATGAAAATGGATGGATGGACCCAATGTCCCCATTTCATAAGATGAACCAGTTAAAACTTTGACAGTCTGAACACAGCGGCTTGTGAAATGGTGCCTACCAACTGAAACCCTCTATTTAGGCAGACAGACTTGACTTGGTTGGTTTTCAACAGTCCTACGCTCTTTTATTCTTACTAGTCAAGTGATTTCTGAAGGCAACTGGTATTTTTAAGGGCTAGAAATACAACTATAGAGCACAAGAATAAAAAAAAAAAGTACCATTTTACAGACTATCCCCATCCAATATGGCTGAGCTTAAGCTGTTGCACAAATAAAACAACAATGGGGTATAAACATTACCCCAAAATATATTTGGCTGTTAATGGAGAAAAATAAAAAGTTGCTCTACAAAGTCAGGGAAGTTGAATACATATGCACTCCACTTTGGGTTTTATTTGTAAATTATCACTTGCTTTTCACTGTACATTTCTGAATGAGCTTGTGTTGGGCCGTCGGAAAATCCCAACAAAGTTTGGCTTGGACAAATGAAGCGATTTAAAGGTTTGAAACGCTTTTGAGATTTCTGTTTCGAATTTTGAACGGAGATGGGTGTCGCTCATCTGTTCGTTCAGTTAAACAGGTGGAAAAGTGGGAGAATAAATAAAATGGGGGGAGGGGGGAGGAAAGGTGCAAATTGAGTTTTCTTCAGCAAGGATGATCATCCTCTTGGAGAAACAAACAAAGCAAACAGTGTGGCATATGTGCATTAGCATTTTAATTGGACAAAGCAAAGAAAAAAAAAGAGGAAACATTGATTACAGTAGCAGAGTCAACAGTTATCAGGGCTGAACAACTTTCTGAACAAAAACAACAAAAAAATTATATATATATATATATATATATAGATATATGTATATATCTATATATATAGGGCTTGAAAATGTCTGTAGGCACTGCCTAATTAAAAAGTGTTTCGTCAGCTAAAAGAAACCAGCTCTATAAGGCAACAGTTACGATGTAGGCCTCCCCAATTCTCTGGCAAAATGAGCGAGAGTAAAGGTTGAATCCACTCAGTTTCAATATAAAATACTGGCGTTTCAATAGATATTATTAAAAAAAAAAAATAAAAATCAGCTTCGAACATACATATTCACCTTTTAACACTTGAACTCTGTTAGATTTAAGTATGCACTGCATGGCAATGCCGTCTTATCCCTGCCAGGAAGAATTGTGTTCACTGCACCAGTGTCACGTTTACATAGCGCCACTCTGCTACGTACAATGTTGCCGTTAACTGTTGAATTATCAAAAACCAAACTGAAAGCAAAGCACCCACAGTTAACAGTAGCAATTGGTTGTTTTTTTTTCTTCTTTTTCTTTTTTTATACATACATCGTTTCCAAATGAATCAACAGATGGTTATTTACACATGGCGAGAAGGATTTGAGGCCGTCAGGAAAAAAAAAAAGAAGAAGAGAAAAGGAATGCAGAAAGGAAACGCTCCTTGAAAGCAAATGTCTCTGCCGAGTACGAGGGGAGGGGGAAAAAAAATTTAAAAAAAGGCTGTGCAATATTTACCTGCCCTTACGGAGAAACAGCAGTGGTAATAATCCCTGCAATTGATTTTTATCCAATAAAAAAAAAAAAAAATTCTCAAATAACTCAGTTCACAAATTAGAGTGGGTGGATTCCAACGCAAGAAGAAGAAAAAAATCCACCTTATAGTGGCCGTCAAAGAAAAGATGTGAAAATGGAAGAATTTGTAAAACCCTGGGGGGGGGGGGGGGGGGGGGTAAAAAAAAAAAAAAATTTTAAAATTTTTTTTTTTTCTTTTTTTTAATCTTTTTTTTTTAACTTAAAAAGAGAAGTTTTCCCCCC